>VZRM01009043.1:102341-146980 GCA_013397955.1 Grantiella picta | reverse complement strand
AAGGGAAGGGAAGGGAAGGGAAGGGAAGGGAAGGGAAGGGAAGGGAAGGACATCCATATCCCAGCCCTGCCACAGCCTGCTCAGCTGCCAGGCCCAGGAGAAGGTGGTGGGACATCAGAAGCCGTGGCTATGTTTCTTGTAGGCTAAGGTGATCTCAACAAACCACCATGGACTGGGATTTCTCCTGGTTCCTGGAGTGCCACTAGATGGGGTCAAGCACCCAAACCCCAACATCAGTGGAGAGGTGCCAAATTTAAGCCAGAGCGGGAATCTTAGTTTCCTTCATACTGTTGTTAACCCTTTGGTGGTGTTTTGAAAAAAAAAAAATTCCTATTGAGTCTGTTTTGAATTAAAAATCCATCAGGAGAAAAATGTTCCCCATTCATGCCCAGTCTTTTTTTCCATGGAGAAACATTTTCTTTTGACCTTTGAGATTTAAATGGTAGCAGAGCAGAACCAGCCTGTGGCCTTATTCCCAGCTGGGTGGCTTCATGGCTCTCCTTTTTAAATGTCACAAGGTAGTGGCTTTACTTGCAGAGTTTTAAGGAGTTCCTCTGAGAAAAATGCTTATTTCAAGAGGATTTCTGATTCCAGTGTCTTAATCAACATCATATTTTAACAAGCATGGAAAATCAGAGGGCTACAGAGCCTGAAGTAGCTGGGAAAAAAAAGAAGAGGCCTGTTGCCTTTGTCAAGAATCCTATGAAATCACTTGGTGGTATTTTCCTCCTCTTCAGAAAGCAAGGAAAGAATTTTGGAGTAATTTTCCCGGTTTACTGACTCATTCTGGATGTCGAACGGAACAATTACCTTCTTTTATTTCTTCCCTTAAAGAAATGCATTGAGTCCAAGCTTTCTGGGTGTCTGCTGACCTGACCTGTGCTGCAGGACACTGAGCCCTCCACAGCCATTGCCCCCGAGGTCCNGTGGAGAGGTGCCAAATTTAAGCCAGAGCGGGAATCTTAGTTTCCTTCATACTGTTGTTAACCCTTTGGTGGTGTTTTGAAAAAAAAAAAATTCCTATTGAGTCTGTTTTGAATTAAAAATCCATCAGGAGAAAAATGTTCCCCATTCATGCCCAATCTTTTTTTCCATGGAGAAACTACTGGGAACATTTTCTTTTGACCTTTGAGATTTAAATGGTAGCAGAGCAGAACCAGCCTGTGGCCTTATTCCCAGCTGGGTGGCTTCATGGCTCTCCTTTTTAAATGTCACAAGGTAGTGGCTTTACTTGCAGAGTTTTAAGGAGTTCCTCTGAGAAAAATGCTTATTTCAAGAGGATTTCTGTTTCCAGTGTCTTAATCAACATCATATTTTAACAAGCATGGAAAATCAGAGGGCTACAGAGCCTGAAGTAGCTGGGAAAAAAAAGAAGAGGCCTGTTGCCTTTGTCAAGAATCCTATGAAATCACTTGGTGGTATTTTCCTCCTCTTCAGAAAGCAAGGAAAGAATTTTGGAGTAATTTTCCCGGTTTACTGACTCATTCTGGATGTCGAACGGAACAATTACCTTCTTTTATTTCTTCCCTCAAAGAAATGCATTGCGTCCAAGCTTTCTGGGTGTCTGCTGACCTGACCTGTGCTGCAGGACACTGAGCCCTCCACAGCCATTGCCCCCGAGGTCCCCAAAGAACAGGACAAGGCTCAGACTGAGCTTTGGTGTCGTGGTTGTTGCATCGAAACATCAGCGTGCAGGAATCGCTTCTGCCACGTGAGATTCTGTTTTTAATTGGAGCAGCAGCACCTGTGGTATAAATGCCCAGATTCTAGCAAAGCCAACAAATTTTTCCAAAGCTCACCAGGCTATTTATAACCTGCAGAACTGGATTCAGATGAAAAACAAAGCACAGCAGAAAAAAATAATGGCGTGATGATCCCTTCAAGGCGATGAAATCGTTTTGCATCCTGATGGCTCTCTCAGCACAGCAAGGCAAGCCCATGGAACTCATCCTATATCTGTTTGGACTAAGGATTGAGGGGAACATCCTTCCAGCTGCCAAACAGCAAAGGGGTGCACAGGGGGGCTGTTCACGGCAGTCAGGACATGGACACCTCTGGGGGCTGCTCTGGGACAAATCCTGTTTTAGCACAGTGAGGTGGAAGGATGTTTTTGTGGGATCAAGGCCATTTTTTAGTGCTGGCAGATCTGTGGGTGTGGAGGGTTCAAGGTGGCACAGCCTGAGCCTTGCCAGTTGTCTCGGCTAACCTTGGCTTTCCCACTTCAGCTGGCCCTGGTGAACTCAAAGTGGCTGCTTGTTCTTTTCATAAAGCAGCACGAAATGAACAGCAGGCTCCTTGAACTCTGTCACATTGCAGCACATAAACACTTCAAGGAGTAAAAATGGTGTAAACCAATGCTTTTAAAAAAGTGAAAGGTAATGTCATACATGGGCTTCTCTCTCCCCTAATCCCTCTTTTGCTTCCTCCCCAGTGGGGGCTCCTCAGAGCATTTAGGTGACCAAAACATAATCCCAGCACTGCTCTGTAATTCCAGCACAGCCCCAAAATTCTTCCATACCCATCACCCAGCAAGGCTTGTTTACTGCTGTTTATCTTTCTGAAGTCACAGCCTATTATATTTATTACAGTTTATGTTCACACTAGTCCAGACAGAGTGTAAGTTTAACACTCTCAGTCTAACACTTTTCTCATAGGTAACTCTGCTGTTACCTACAGGGTCAGACCAGCCAAATATAGCAACTTATGCTCCTCATATACACCTCTTCTGGCTCAGTACAAACAAGACAAATTATTCTGTTTCTAGAACCTTCCTCTTGAACTTGCTCCTACAGATGCAAGTCGGCCTTTTGCTGGTCTCTGTCCAAACCTGCTTTTCCTAACTCCCTTAAATAACATTTTCCTTCTAACAGTCCTATATAACAAAGCCAGTTCCAAAGTCAGACTTTAATCCTGTGAGCAGTTTTGAAACAAACAGCTTCACTTGCATCCGGTGAGAACATTTGGTGCTAAAGCATCCCTATTACCCAGTTTACAAAACATTTCAAGCCTAATGCATTCATGTGCTGCAGGGTTAATTGCACTCAGTACTCCATTAGCAGCAAATGTGTGCCCTTCTTCTGTTAAGAAAAGCCAGAATGTAGACATTTTTGTTATTCGCCAAAGGTTGAAATACTTTTACGAAATGTTTTTATTTCTGCTGCAGAAGATAGGAAACTTTCAGCTCAGCCCCTCACAATCAGCCTGGCTGGTTCCTGGTTGTGTTCTGCCATTAATAATTAGTACTGACAGATGGCATATTTGCAGTATGTCCCTCTCTTGAATGTAATCGTCCTTCTTCTATGAGCCCAAATGACTCTAAAAATTACTGAGATCCTTCTTTGCTCACAGTGAAAGAGCCAGCCTCTGCCATGCTGCCCTTCTCCATGGACAGTGTCCAAGACTGTCCTGGGCTCACACATCTAGGAGTGTATTGTGGACATTCTTCTTTCCTAAATAGAGGAAAATCTCTTTTCAGGGATGTTACAGGGGTTGGAATTGCGACTTACCACATGCCACATGCCTCAGGATCCTGGAATGTCAGCTCTGTCTGGCAGCTCCTGTTTCTTAATTTAGGGCAATGTATATGATCAGGAAAGGAACAGGATTCACCCCAGTTAACCACACGCAGCCCAGAGTGAGTGCTGAGTGCTCCAGGAGGGTCATGCAGGTTCCCCTGTAGTCCCTGGGGAGGCTGGTGGCATCTCCAGGGGATGATTCAGCCCATCCTAAAGTGGGATTTGGAGACACGAGGGCTAATTTACCCTTTGGAGGTTGTTCTCCTTTTCTGCTGGCAACAGAGAGCACCTGGCAGAGAGAGAGACCCGAGAGATGCTGAGCCTGTGGATGGTTCAATTACATCAGGCAAACCCCACAAGTACATTTCATGTCGAAATGAACATTGTCAAGCCACTTCCCTCCCACAGCTTAGTGTGAATCAGCAGGATTACGGAGCTCTGGCTTTCGGGATTAAATATCCAGCACACTCCTCATCCTCTACCAGAGGCAGTGTTTGAAGAGTTCAGGAGAGCTTTCATTTTCGCTCAGACGCTCAGCTGAGAGCTCTCGTGTTTTCTCCCCCCCACACAGACATGCACACATTTTCTGTGCTTCTCTCAGAGAAGCTCCCTCTGTATCAAACAGATGGCCAATCTGGCAGGCTATTTTTAATGCTGCCTAACATGTGAGGCTCAGATAAATGAGTGGTGTTCTGAATATCAGCTGTTAATTAGTGCGAGGAATGAAAAAGGAGACTGATAGTTTGGGTGTAGTTGGGCTGGTGCTGTTTGTATCTGAGTTCATAGAATGGGAAAAGCTGGAATGTTTTTAAATATGGGATTTTGGGTAAGGCTTCTGTTGGACATTGGGAACTATGACTGATTGATCATTTAGAGATGTTTTTTCAGGCGGGCCTATTTGCTCACAGCTCTAGGATGATGAATTCCTTCCAGTGATTCCTACAGAGGGATACCTAAAATTTCTGGGTCCTTCTTCATTTTGTTATGGACAACAAAGACCACTGGAGAGACAGGGAAAATCACAATGAAAAATTTCACATTGACCATCTGCCTTGATAGTTCAGAAATCCTCTGTGAATCCAGCAATTTTCAGAGTCCACGCAAGATACATAACTGAGTTTTACCAGAACCTTTTCTGACACGCCATCCCCCAATCTCATTAGTGAAAGATTGTAATTGAGATTGTTTAAACTCTGCAATTTCAGCCTGGACTCTGAACATTGCTCACTGAGCTGAATGAAAGACATGACCAAGTGCTAAAGTATTGAAGACAGCA
This sequence comes from Grantiella picta, assembly GCA_013397955.1. Lineage (NCBI taxonomy): Eukaryota > Metazoa > Chordata > Aves > Passeriformes > Meliphagidae > Grantiella > Grantiella picta. The sequence goes on along the minus strand of VZRM01009043.1, from coordinate 142,189 downwards.
GGTTGAAACCAGAAAAAAGAAGTAGAACTAGAAACTGAGGGCACACTAGCTTAAAAAATATTTTTGCATTATTTATTTAGGAATTTTACCGTGGTAAAATAAAAATAATCAAACAGAAGTTAAATTCTTGGAAGAAAACCCAGTTATGGACAGCAGATCAGAACAGGATAATGTTCTGTACAGGGTTTGCCGTTTACAGAGAGGATTAGCTGTTCTGAGGATCAAATATAGAACAAAAATTGGATTTGTAAACTGTGTTTTTACCCATCCTATCTGAAAGCAAAATATAATGTGATTAGTTGTAAACTGGTTGGCTGCAGAGTCTGTGCACAATGGTCCTTTAGTAAAATCTCCTTCCCAGTCCATAATCTGAGCTTCTCTCTGAGTGGGAAAGCCCAGAGCACCAGGGCTCTTAATCCCTGCTCTTCCCAAGAGAAGCTTTCAAATCCTTGTCCTAGACCAGAGGTGGATACTGTGGATGAAGAGACAATGGCTCCTTATTTCAGGAGAAAATGTTTCCAAAAAAATGCAGTCCTGTTTCCAGGAAAGAAAGCAGTCCCACAGAAGTGAGGGCAGGCCAGAAACCAGGCATCCCCATCGAGCCACACTGTCCTACTTTGCAGTCCCTGCATGCCTCATCAAAGTGTTATTTCCACTCCGAAAAGCCTCAGTTATTATTCATCCTGCTTTCCCCCCATTTGCGTCACGTTGCTTTCCAAGGCAGACAGAACATTCCCCACTTAAATTGAATGGCTGCCTCTTGGTCTTGATGGAAACTCCTCGAAACAAACAAGATAAACATTCAGAGAACGCTGCTTTTCCTGTCATTTTTTTTTTCCTACACGTGGTAGAACCATAGGATTGGGTTGGAAGGGACCCTTAATGGTCCAGTTCGACTCCTTGCAATGAGCAGGGACATTTTCAAATGGATCAGGTTCTTCAGAAACCCATTCACCCTGGCATTGAATGTTCCCAGGGATGGGCCATCCACCATCCCAGAGGTTTTGATAACAGCAGCAAGGACAGAAATATGAAATCATGTTAACTCTCAGCAGAAAAAAAAAAATCTGTCTGCAGATGCTGCATCACTTTTCAGGAATACAGCCTTTTTCTCCTGGCACTAACCCAAGGGAAATGGAGTTAACAGGGTTTATATGTGGCTGATTTTCTTCATGGCAATTAGTCATCAATCTGCAGGCTGAAGCAGAGGCCTCTGTTTGCCTTTCCCACGTGGTTTGTCACTGCTGTGACTCTGCTCAGACATGGTTTTGGCTCTGCCTTTGCTTTTAGAAATGACACTGGCAGCTGAGTGTCTTGTGCTGGCTGGTCTTGCGGGAGACTTTCGTGCCAGCAGGCAATATCAGAGTCCCTGTATCCTCTCTTTCTTCATCCCTGGAGGTTCATTCCCGGATTTTTTGGCTGACCTGCATGACTACGCACTGTTTTGATGTGTATCACAAGGAAACCTGGAATTTCATTACAGGAACGCCAATACAGGAAACCCTATACCCTATAGGATCTTAGCCCACTATCCCAGATGCAGAAACTGCTGTGGTCTCCTGATTTTGGCCTCTGTCATGCTCCATAGCAAGGTCTCAATCCTCTCCTAAGCAGGGATGTATTCCAGCATCAGGCATTAATGCAGGGAATGAGGAGCTGAGAGACACTCTCAGCAGTGGCTTGTCACCCATAGGACCCAAACAGTGTGACTGGGGGTCAGAGACAGCTGAGACAGATATGAGGGGACATGAAACTCGTGGATCTGAAGGGACATGAAATTTGTGGATCAGACCCCCAAAAAGAGCCAGAAATCTATGATCATGGAGACCCTGGCTGAGCAGTTTTGGGACTCCTGCCCGAGCAGGGACATCTCCACAGGACTGATATGTTCCCCTCTGCAGGCAGAGCCAGCAGGGCTGCCTGTCCTCAAAGCTGTAGATCAACCTCTGCAGGCCACGGGAGAACCCACGTGTCCCACAGGGCTGAAGTGTGGCCACGAGCCAAGTGTCCCCACATTGCCTTCCTGCTGCCCACGTCCCCCCAGTGATGATGGGCTCCGGGCAAATAGGATTCCTATACTGTGCTGGAGCCATCAATAGCACTCAGTGCTGTCCTCCCATCCCTCTGGAGCACACTCCAATCGTATTCCATCAGCACAACTGGCACTGGCTTTGCTGGGAATGCCAACCTGCAGACAATAACAGGAACAATTGCACATTGCCACAGAGCATCTGAGGCTGGCTGCTGTGTTTTAGAGCAGAAGGGAGATGCTCAGAAAAGCTCTGCACGCTGCAATTGAAGGAAACTTTAATAGCATGTGCTTTTTGATGAGAAAAAAGAAAACAGCCAGCTGAGGACAAGCATCCTGAGATGAGTATGAAACTGCAGTGGGTGATTCACAAATCCACTTTTAGCAAACCTAAGTAAAAATGCCAAGTATGGAAAACTAAAAAGCATGTATGGAGAGAGCTCATGATCTAGTATCACAGCCTTTGTTTCGCTTCCCACTCTTTCACTATTTCATGGAGTAAGAGGAACCATTAAAATTCATCCTTGGTGTGTTGAAAGTTCCTACTGCTTTCTATGAGTCAGGCCAACTTTCTTACCTCTAATGTTCGTTAATAATTTTTTTTAGCTTTTCCTCTCTTGTCTTTCCTGGTCAATAATAATTGATTTCCAGAATAAGAGACCTCAATACCTGAAATAGCACACTCCTGGCACATCACAAGCCTTCACCCTCTGTTCAGCCACAATTAACATCCTCTGCTCAGCTACTGCATGTACCAGTTGTACTCTCCAACACTCTGTCAGCCAATTTTAGCAGCTGTCAGTCTGTCAGGATGCTGTGTTCGGCTGGGAGCAGGATTTCAGCCCTACCTGAACTCCATTGGCTATTCTTTATTGCCGTGATTGCTTCTGTGTTTTAATCACCAAGGGTCAATCACTGGGCAACAGAGACTTTTAAAACACACCCATTCCCCCAGCAGCAGTTACTACCTGCCTCAGCAATCGAGTGCCTGCATGTTTCATGCATTAGTGCCTGGGGTAATCTCACCTGGGCAGAACACAGGGAAGGTGGGTGTGAGTGCAGCTGGGGGTCACAGCCACCTCTTGAAGTGACCACCTTTGTCCTCTTTGCCACAAAACCCCTGATGCTTTGCTCAGAAGTAAAGAGGGTGCAGTGTAAGGTGTTTTTTAATGGCACACATGGACTCCACCATGGTGTGGAAGACACTTTATTGCAAAACTCCAGGGTTCTTAAACTGTTAGTTTGTTATGAGTTTCCATACTTGTGAGGCACAGAAAATGTGCTTAACCAACACCACAGACCAGGATAGGAACAGCATCAGCTGTAACCAACCACAGCCCCACTGTGAGCACTGATTGGTTCTAATAATTGTTTTACAATTCTGGAACTTGTTCTTCACCTCTAGTTTAGCTGAGTCATTCCCAGAATGCTTTTCTAGTTAGGGAAAGTACCAGAAGTGAGCAAGGATTTTACAAGGGCAGCAAGGCCCTCACTTTGCAAGGCCTTTCTGCTCTGCAACAAGAGGTCTCCTCAGCACCAGTGACAACTGAAGGTTAGAGCTTTGCTGAAGTGCCAGTGACCACCAGAGCAAACCTGACCTTGCCATGCTGTCCAGGTGATGCCTTAAAGCTGGTAAAAATAAGAGGCAGACACAGCAGTATAGGGGAAAAGGGTATTCCCTTGGTTTTAATAGCATCCTAGGTGCACAACTCATCACAGCTGGAAACACACCGAGGAGCACACTCCCTGTACAACATGTATACAATTTTATGGACCTCACAAATTAGCATATCTACCTAAAATCCCCAATAAGAAACTTAATCAATGAAGTCATTGTCCCCCTATTCTAATTACACCCCCAAATGAGACTACAGCCTAGTTTACAAAAATATGTTCCAGAGAAGAGGCTCTGTCCAAGGTTGGAGCTTCTAGTTTCAAGATAGTTATGAATGTTTCATTTTCCCCCCCAGAGAATTCCCAAACTAAGCTAAATATCAGACTCACAAGAGTTATAAACATGTGGGGCTAAGGTACAAGGAGTGTTTGTGAAGGGTACAAAGAAAGGGAAAGGATATAAAAATGTATAAAAAGGTAAAAGAAGGGTATAAAAAGAAAACACAAAAAAAATCAGGCATCGCAGGCTGTCCTGGTACTTCAGCCTCACCATGGCCTGACCTCTGAGCAGGCATCAGCAGCAGAGCATCCCTGGGATCTGCATGGCTTCCCCATTTCCAGTGGCAGAGGTGTAGTTGACACCCTGTGACACCTCCAGGTCAGGGATGTCCCCTGGAGTCTGAAAGGCACCTTGGAGGAGGCGCAGGGGAACCGTGTCACACCAATGCCGTGACAATTTAGGAATTAAAGCACTTGAAAGTCAAGGCTGACAGAATGAGGCTGCAGGCTTAATTACCCCCTGGCACCTACACCTTTCAGGAGAGTCTTTAATGAGATGGTGACGTGCTCCTTTTCCAGTGTGTTCCTCACCTCACTGAACACACGGAGCCTCCTCGATCCAGGGTAGGTGGCTGCAGCCCCCCTGCCTCCTCCCAGCAGTCATCCTGGGTGACAAATTCCCTAATTCCTGGGTCACCAGCATCCAGGCTGAGCTGTGGACATGGACACCCCTCGATGGGTACAACAGAAAATGTTCCTGAGCACATGGGGTGCCACGGGTGGTGGTGGGGTGTGGAAAATGACATTTCCAGCAAGGCACTCACAAGGAGAGGAGACCTTCGACCTTGATCTCCTTGTGCCTCAAATCTCATCTGCAAAATGCCACCTTCTTGCTCTGCTTGCAGAAGCATTCCAACTCAACCCTCTATTCTCATGTCTACACTTTTCCTTTCATTCCACCCACACTTGCTTTTTCCACTGGCAGCAGAGATACCATTCCATGACTATTTTTTCCCCAATACGTCCACTAGGAGCAAGACTTTTGATTTAGAGCACTGAAAGATTTGATAGTGCAACATGCACCCACAGAGGAGACGTGGGTTTGGTTTGAAAGCAACTTCAGGGACCTCAGTCACGAGGACAAACATCCTATGAACACACATTTATTGAAATGGGAGACTCCTTATTGAGAGTGCTATTGAAGTCTTGAGTGCTTTTCTCTCAGAGGGAGTGTGCTGTCTCTGAATCCAACAAGACATCAGATTAGGACTCCTGGGTTCTGTTTCTGGCCTGCCACTCACCAGTGATAAGATACTGGGTGAATAATTTAACATAAACAAGCTTCAGATTGCAGAGCTTAAATATTGCACGGGATGCAGTGAGCGATGAAAAGTACAATAATGTTATTATTGAAGTGCTTCCTGAACCCCAGCTGCAGAAGAGATTCTCAAATAGGGAGTGCCATTACCTACAAGTCCTGATGGACACAGGAGCCTTGGGAAAAACTGTGGCATGGGATTGTGTCCCTGAAGGCTGTGACACAATGGGATCAGGGGAAGTTCCTACATGTGCTGCTCAGTTCTTCCTAAATCTGGGCTCTTAAATCCTCACATTTGCAGTTGTTATCATCCTGCATTATGAGAAACCCTGTGCTCTCAGTTCACACACGTTATCGCTCCACTTCTGAACAGCACTCAGGTCTCCAGAGCTTGCTTGCTTTATCGACAAAGACAGAGGTATGAAACAGGAGTAGAGAAATATTCCAGCTCACAAATCAAATCAGATCGTTGAAATCACAGAATGTGCCTTAAAATTAGCCCAGTGCACGCCTGAGCAGGGTTCATATCTCACTGGGAACTAACCATCCTTTCTCTTTTCCTTCATTTTTTTCCCTCTGCTGCTGCTCCCTTTGGAAGGTGATCTTTAGTAAATACTGCAACTCCAAAGATATTATGGACCTTTTCTGCATTGCAACAGGGCTGCCGAGGTAGGTCTGTCATTTGTGACATTCATTTCACTTTTGTTCCTTCCCTTTGGGAACAATTTAAAGACAGGCCCTGAATGATTTATTTAGCTGCTCTTCAGGCTTGTCTCTCGTTCCAGTCTGCTGGAAGAAGAAACTGGGGCAATCCAGAGCTGGAAAAGTGTGCAGGCAGGGAATTGAGCCACCTTGCTGTTGGCTGCATGTGAGGAACAGAGTGGAATAGAGTAGAGCAGAGGAGAAATAATCTAAAATTAAAGCAAGTGAAGAAGCCCAGCCCTGAGCTGGGCACACCTGCCACTTGTATCTCAGTATTACATTTTTGCCCATATTGAGTGAAATGGGGCCACATGTTCAGAACTTGTATTTTAGGAGAAAAATTGGGGCCAAAAAGAAGCATTGGCACTGGGTAGAAAGCTTTCTCTTCGGATGTTTTAAAATCTAATCCCAGTTATTGGATAGTCAAGCACAAAACACCCCAGCTGAACCATTTTATAAACATAAATATCCCCAAATCCATTGCCCAGGCCACGCATTTCCTAATTTATCCATCCATCCATCCATCCATCCATCCATCCATCCATCCATCCATCTATTTCTGCACCACTTCCAGGCAGTGGATCAGGGAAGGGAAGTCCCTAAGTCACCTCTAGGACCCTTAATCACCTCTAGAAAGGGAAATCTGCTGTCTGCATAAGGACCTCGAGCAGCACAGGTTGGATGCAATGGGCTAAAGTCTTTATCTCTGGACATATAACTTTACAATACAGGAAAAGTGCAGGAGAAAAATAAGGCAGTCTTGTAACCATGGTTTTATTGCATGGCTCCAGCTCTGGAAAGATAAAATTGACTCAGAATTTGCATAAGCTGCTGGACAGAATTAATGCCCTTTGCTGTTTATTTTATTTCCTCCCATTTGACATTAGGGAGGTTAATAACTCTCATTTTCCTATGATGTCAAATACTTCCACTCCATCACGCAGGAAACTTTGTTTAGCAGTTTTAAATCATTCACAATCAGGGTGTTCACTGCATATTTGGCATTTTGTTTTTTCATCAGAAGATTTCCAAAGGAAAATTGCATTTCAACCAGGATCCTGGAGCCAAAGTAAACCTTCAAGGTTTGAATCTTGAGCCTATGAGATCACAGTTATCATAGTATTTATTAAAAAAAAAAGTCATATTCAGCAACATATTTGTTTTGTTTGTTTTGGTTAATGAGTAACTAAATCATTTCAAGATATTCATGGCACCAAAAGTCATTTGTATAGTGTGAGTCAATAGGTAGCTGCTGAGTCAATCTATCACAAAACTCAGCTTTCTAACAGAAATTATTAGTCAAGGAGTCAAGAGAATAAATGAATTAGCAGGGAGCAAGGTCTGCTCTGAGATCAGAGATGATCACACTTCACGTTTCACATGGGTGAAGCATCAAGCCTGCCCTGTCCTGTGCTTTGACTCTTCCTGCTCTGAGGTAACAGAGGTGCCAGACACTTCCAGGCCAGGAGCCAGGAGGAAAAAATGCATCTGCAGGAGAGAAGATGGCTCTGCATCACATGCAGCAGCACAGAATTTCAATCAGCATTTCTAGGTCAAATAATCCTCTTTGGCACTTGCTTTTCAGGAACACGACCATCTCCCTCTTGACGGCAGACAATTGCATGGTGTCCATTGATCCCACGATGCCTGCAAACACTGAGAGGTAAACCCTGCTGCCTCCTGCTCCTCAAAAACAGGGTCAGGACCGAGGGACAGGAGGTGTCTGCCTGCAGATGCTTTTTGTGTGTGGTGGGAGGTGAGCAGAAGGAGGGGGGTGACGGTGAGAAATGCATGCTGGCCTGCAACACTAATGCTGGCTTGGAAGATTTTTACTTGTTCTTAAAGCAGGAGTAATTGTCTGAGGAAAAAATACTGCTTTGAGGTATTTAATGTAGCCCATCTGTCCCCATCCCACCCTGGGTGCTGTCAAAGCTCTGAGCTCCTTTGCTGCCCTGCTCCTGATTGCTCTGCTGGGGCACAACCAGCAGATGACTTGAAAAGCAAACTCCAAGTCTTTGATGAGTTTAGGGCTCTTCATTGCTGGCTTTGGCCCTTATTTCACTATGATTTATCACTCACTGATGCCACATGAAGGAGCTCCAGCTGTTGGGAGGGAGCTCTTGCACAGGACAATGCATGAGCACAGAACAAAAAGATGTTGTTGCTGCCTCTGGATCCCTGGAAGTGTCCAAGGCCAGGCTGGATGGGGCTCTGAGCAACATGGGATAGTGTAAGATGTCCCTGTCTAGGGCAGGAGGTTGGACCTGGATGATTTTTAAGGTCCCTTCCAACCCAAACCATTCTATGATTCCATGATTCTATGATTCTATAATTCTATGATTCCATGATTCTATGACTCTGTTTCTAGTAAATCAGAGGGTTGTGTGTTCAGAAAAAGTGCCCATTGCTTATTAAAACTCCCAGGTTTTAAGAGAGCTTAGCATATATTCAAATACTTCTCCATGCTTCTCAGGAAGTACGGATGTGAGATACAAACTGCATTTTTGAGTGTTGCTAACATCAACCCTCTCTGACTCTTCCAGGTCTCCATACAAAGTGATACCTGTTGTGACTGAGCAGCTCTCAGGTAAAATGACCCTTTTGAACTGAATCTACTAAAGCTGAATTTGCTAGAGCTGAGTTTGCAATCATTTGCATGTGGAAATTATGAGGCCATGATGCAAAAACCCAAAGATGTCAGTGTCATGGTTGTAGCTGCAGCAGAATAAGAAGTGTTTGATCACAGTGTTCTGCAGGAAAGCTTAAGAAATGTGCCCAAATGTCAATGAATTTGAGGATTAAATGAATGGCTGAGGTCCAGGGGACTTTCCCAGTGCCTTGCTTGGGTCTGACTCAGCACCCCTGATGCCCTGGGGAAAGTCTTGCACGGAGCAGTGAGGTTTTTTCACAGGCAAGACAAATGAAAGCCTGTCCTGCAGTGTTTTGTTAAACTTGTTCATTCCTCAGCAAAGCTCTGCTGGAAAGCTGAGCACAACATTCAAGCCCCATGTAATTTCCAAATGGCTGAGGAGAGAACATAATTTCTGTTGCGGGCATGGTAGCTCTGAGTGTGATAAATATTTAAATACACCTGACAAGATTAAAGAAGGCCTGGGTGAAAGAACACATCTGGAGCACATTCCCCAGCCACAGGACTGCTGTACTCCACAGGCAGGGACAAAATGCCGCTCCTCCCACTTCCCTTTGCCTGCCAGTATCACGCTCAGGCCAGCAGCTCTCAGACACCGGAGCAGAACATTTGCTTGGGGCAACTCCTGTCGAGCATCTGGCTCATGGTTTCTCTCATCTGTCCAGCTGCAGAGTCTCCTGCCCTTCACATCAGGGCAACCTGTGTGCTCTGGAGCCACAGGGAGAGGCTGGCTGCTGTGGCAGGGGTGCAGGGGGACAGGTGACACCAGCTGGGGACACCCTTTGGAGCAGATAGGAGAGACAAAGGGCAAGAGGTTAAGATTGTCCTGGAAACACAGAGCGCACAGGCAGAGCGGGAGGGAGACAGAAAGCCTGGAATAAGTAGAGTGCAGGAATGGGTGGGTCTGTTGGGATAGGAGAGATGAGGTTTTGCTGATCCCACCTCGTCTTGCTTAGGCTCCTGAATTATGCAAGAGAGTGTAGCACTTCCAGAAGGGGAGGCACAGGGAACTGAGGCCACTCTCTGAGGCATCTGGGCTGGCAGAAACATCTGGAAAGGATGTGGGGAAGACGGAGAGTCAACAGCAGGGAGACTGTGCATGCAGGGAGCAAAGGTGAGCAGAGAGCAAGGAGAGCACGGAGGGTAGGGAACAGGGAAGAGCCCAACCTCGGTGAGATCTGTGACAAGCCATAAACAGGTCCCATGTCAGCGATTGCCAGAAGGAGGTAGTCAAAGCCAAGGGACACGTGTGGCTGCGGAGGGAAAGGAGCTGTGGGCTAAACTATTTCCTTATTGTGACAAACTCTGCCGCAACACCACCACCACTCTGCCGGTCTGGGAGTACACTGTTTGCATTATCACCTCAGAAAAGGTGGGGTGGAGCACGTGGCTCTGTGTCCCAGCTGGTGTGACTAACCTGTCTCATTTGCCCCATGACAGAGAAACGGGGCCAGCATGGCTCCACCAGGGAATGCCAGCAGGGAAGCTTTGAGGGGCTTTCTAGAAAATCTACTCTTCTTTAAATTTATTTTTTTTATTCCCCCAACATGAAGCTAGCAGTATATTTTTATAAGACCATGTATGACTTTTCGCACTCTCCCAAAGCCCTCATTTTTCATCCCCAGCTGACAGCACATGGCTCTGCTTTGTGCAGAGCACAGCTAACTGTGTCAGCAAGATCTCTCTTCCCTCCCTGCGTTTTATAAAGCAGGGATTTCCAAAGATCTGAGCTTAAAAGGGCAACAAAAAAATCTGGCCATAGATTGTCAAAACATAAGACAGAGTCTGTTATGGAAAGAGGGAGAAAGTTGAGCTGAGTGTGATGGAACTAATGTTCCTTGGTATCTTTTTCTCTTTCACATGGCTTGTCATTAATCTTAAGCATTCCTGACATTTTGCTGACAGTAGGAAGAATAAACAGAGTGGGAAATTGTTCCTCTTCATTAAAATTTAAAAAACCCAGCTCTGTTCTAGTCTTCATTTCTCAGACAACGCTGCCTGCGTGATTCTGCTTCCCAAAGCAACTCACCCAAATACACGCCAAAAAGGGGGTCACCCCAGTTTTCACAGTGGTGGGAGGTAATGCACCTCTTTTCAGCAGCGTCCCAGGCAGCTGCAGAAGATTTTTTTGCACACTCCAGTGAGCAAAGGCTGTGAAAGGTGGGACTGGGAAACATAATCCTTCGGGAGGAAGAATATAAGCGGTGGCTTCCATCCAGCAGAGGAGATATCTGCTAAGAACTGCTAAGAAACAGTTCTTCATTTCCTGGCCATAGTCACGGGAGAGGGATGGAAATAAAAGAATTATTATTCTAGTTGGATGCAGGGGTGATCTCCGTGTCAGGGGTCAGCTGTCTGCAAGGGTCAGGTGAGGGTGAGGGGAGGCCTGAGCTGGCTGGCTCTGAGCCTGTGGAGCTGCTGGGTCACATTCTGTCCCTCCTGCTGTGGCCCTGGACCAGAAGGCACATGGCCATTCCAGCAGAGTACCAACATCCCAGTGCCAAACCCTTCCCTTGGGGGTGTTTAAATTTCCAAGGCCGTTGAGTCAGCATCCTCTGTCTCCCAACAGCACAAGTGCTCTTGCCTGTGTCCTCCTGGTGGAACTGGCTCAAAAATTTACAAACTGATGGCTGTGTTGTGGCTCTAATTAGGAGGGTTCAGGCACTCTGCAATTTGACGGAGATGACAATTAAATGAACAAACCCTGTTAGCAGCATGCTCTTGAGGAATAGTGCAGAGAAAGGAGCTTTTATGGAGGTCAAGTGAGCCTGACCCGCTGTGGTCCTGAACAGGCAGGAAACCCACACAGGGACTTTCTTACTGCTTCAAAGTTAGGGCAGCAAAGCCCAGCAGTGATGGCACTGGAGAGCCGCAGGGATGCTTTTTGCCCCTGGATGATTCAATACCCGAGATCTTGTGCAGATTGGTATTGGTAAAACGACAAGAGCTTTGTCACTGTGTCTAAATCTTCTTATTCTGGCATCTCCTTCTTCTCCTTTTGGAGTCTTGATCACGCTCGCAGCTCAGGCAAGACTGAGGAGGCAGGGACTGGGAGAGAAAAATCCTCCTCCCACCTACTGCTCCTTACATGCATCCCACAAGGATGTGCACTGGGATGTGCCCAACTGCTTCGGGATCACTCACCTGATGGGGAATTTGCATGCCACAGCCCAAATTAACCTGAGCTGCTGCGTGAATCTGGGGCTCGATATGACAGAATCGTGGACGTGGGCTTGGGCTTGAAGCTCAGCCCTTCCCGAGGCTTTTGTCCACCTGGCTTCTCGTGGGGTTTTTTAATTGCTCTGACTGCCTAGATCCAAACAAACCACAGAAAGCGAAATACAGAGAGAAGCCAGAGGCAGAAGCATTTGTGAGAAATAAGGCAGGAATTCACCAGCCTGATGCTGACAAGGAAAAGGCGATGCCCATCCCCTCCCAGCCCTTCTTGACCACGGCAGAAAAGCCTGGGGGAAGCCAAAGCACCCCTCTAACCCCTCAGATTTCCTGCCTGCAGCCTGTTGCTGCTGGCAGCGTGGCAAGGGGAGCCAGGGAGAGTGGGAGGATGGAGGAGGAGGATCCCTGGCTGTGATCCCAGCGGGTGAGAGGACAGAGGAAGAGGCACTGCTGGGCAGGGCAGTGCGAGGCAGAGGGTACCTGCCGGTGGGTGACAAGCCATCTGTGCCAGAGCAGGGGCACCTGGTGCCAGCCTGGCAGGGAAGGTGTGCTCTCCCTGCCAGCCCCAGTCTGGCCACGGCGGGAGCCGCAGGAAAAATGCTGCTGCCATATTCCCCCGCACCTGCTTTCCTCCCAGAACCTGCTGGGGGCGAGGCAGAACGGCTCCTTTCTCCATGGTGCGCTGGCCAAGCTCCCTGCCCAGCCTGGCAGGGGCCGTGGGGCAAAGAGCTGGAGTGCCTGTGCCTGCAGGGAGCAGGGAATGAGCCTGGGGAAGCCTGGGGAAGCCTGAGCTGGCTGTCCCTGCCCAGCATTAACCATCGCAGGGATGGGTTCAAAATGTCATTTGTCAGCTGCAAAACACCCTGAGCGTTGTGCAGAAACCTGGCTTGCTGAACACCTGCATTTTAGGCGTTGCACATCCACGGTGCTGGTGGGAGGTGAGGGGAGAAGAAAGCTGCTGGGTTTTTTGGGGATGCTGCAGCAGCACCCCAGAGCTGCTGCCAGGGCTGCTTGCAGCAGGATTTCCTTTTCACAGAGGGAATGGCAGCAAAACAAACGAAGCAATCCGAGGAGAAAGGTATCTGTGTGCACCTGGGGTATCAGCCCTGCCCAGCGGTATAAAAAACCAGATGACAGAGGGTAATGAAGGGAGCAAAAACACACTTAACCCTCCTGTTCTACAGAGGGGAGCACAAGGGAGGCTAAATGATACCAGAGCAATGTCTCATTCTCTTCAGAAACAGGGGTTACCAGAGGTCTTCCCTTTGGAAAGGAACAGGGCAGAGAAATGGATCTTTGTCTCTTTAAGATGAGACGAACTGCCACTCTTAGTCATATATCTTTACTGCACCCTAGGGTTATAAAAACATACATCTTCATTTTGAAAGTCTTTTATTACATCCATAAACATCAGATTGCAGCTGACTGCTCCCTGGATGAGAATTTCCTAGTACTCCAAGTGAGTTTTGACAGGGGGAGGGAGTGAAAGTAAGATTGTTGGGTTTTTTTTTTTTACTGGAACAGTGTTTATAGGGAACTTGTCAGTCTCTGGCATGCTCCAGGCACTGTCAGAGGGCTGAGCAGCATCGAAGGGAGAGGACACAGGTTTTTCTCTGCTTGTTTCCACTGTCGGACTCGGTGCCACCCCAGGTGCTGCACACGGTGAGTTTTCCTCCTCTCTTAAATAGGACGCGGCGTTTGCTTTGTTTCAGCGCTTGGGTTTTGTGAAAAAACTGGAAAATGGGTCTCTGTGAGAGGAACTAATCTCTCCATTTTCTCTGCTAGCCACTCCGCTGGGAGTTGGAGAAAAGAAAATTAAATTAAAAAAAAAAAACGGGGTGGGGGGGGAGAATTAGCTCTGAGACTTCTGAGACTTTTATAGCAGAGAATTCTTGCTCCAGTTTTGAGACACAGTTTTGAGAAACAGCCAAATTGTTTTGACCAGCAGTTTGAATGCTCTTGACAAGTATTGCTGACATCTCTAATAGCCGAGGGATTGCAAATCCTTTCAACAGGTAAAACAGCTATTATTTAGAAATAAATGGTAAATGCTGGGCTTTATTCCTGCCTGATGTGCTTTGCCTGGGTGATTGCACTTGCCAGGCATGCTGTTCCCTCCGGGAAGGACAAGAAGTATCTGCAGAAATGCCATGGGGGTGTTCCTGTGCAGGTTATAAATAGGTGTTCTGTAATCTGCAGTGTGTTTATGAGTGCACTCAATGTTTCCTTTCCTCAAGCATGAGGAACTAAGAGCACATCCCCAGTGCAGGAATGACTGCAGCACAGAGCAGCTTGCATTCGCTGCTGGGGGAGAGAGGAGCAATCCCAAAACAGCAGCTCAGGGCTCAGCAAAGCAGATGAATGCCTCCCCTGCCTGTGTGGACACACTAAAAGATGGGAAAATATTACTATCATAGTTCTTCCTGAAGTGTACTTTCCCTCAAAATCCAGCGTTTTGAGGGATTGTTTGCTTTCCCCTGGGAAACTCGTGCCCTGCTGCGTCCATCCCACAAAGCAGGAAAGCTGAGTTCATTCTGCAGGGATGGAACACTTCGGCATCTCACGTTTGCCTGGAGTTTATGCACAGCAGCACAATCCTTCGAAATTTGCACCAGAAAAATTGGTCTCCGGGATAAAACTGAAAGGCAGGCTGGGGTTTTTCTGTGCTCATGAGGTGTAGTGTTGTTCGTGGGCACTCTGTCACAGAGTGCTGGTGGTGCAGAGACACTGAGTGTGAGCAGGAACTTTCAAAAGCCATTTGTGGTTCTGGGTGTCCCACCCAAGATATGGGAAAAGGGTCTCCCCTCCAGAGAGTGCTGCCCTAAAAAAAGCTGCCCCTCGGAGACCCAGCCTCCCAAAAATAAAACTTCTGAGAAACCTTGGCTGTAATCTGCAGCAAGAGAAGGCAGGTGAGACAAGGAGTCATTCCCAAACCCTGACATTGTATAAAGGATCAAAACAGTTTTTTGGCCACACCATCAGAACTGGAAGCCTGGGGACACCACTTTGCAGAAGGGTTGAGGGTGTTTTCTTTCCTCTGTTTTTTTCTATCATGCCTCCCTTCTATTTTTTTCCAGAGAAAGAAGAATTGTTCCAGAATTTATTGGGACAGATTGCTGAGCAGTTCTCGAGGTAAGAAACTGAACATCATTATTAATTTAAAATGCTGTTTCTTTTATCAGCCTGAAGTGAAATTTTCACAACAGGCAGAGGGGCATTTAAGATATCTTTCAAATCCCCCTCTGCCTGCCAAATTTAGGTCTGTGACACATTATTTCCTGCTGACAGCAATACAGTAGCTTAAACCAAAAGCAATTTCAGTGATTATCTTTGATCTAAAAGGAGATCAAGTAGTAAACGCTCCTTCCCTCTCAGGAAGCAAAAGAAATGCTTTTTTGTTGAACAGTCAAATCATCGGATTTGTTCCATTTTCCCCTTTATCACCCAAAAATGTCTCTCCTCCGAGAGGATTTCTCAACATCTGTCTAGCTGCTTATTTAATCCCAGCTGGTTTCAATAAGGCAGATCAATCCCACCACAGCCCAGCAAATCACCAGCACAACCCAACAGGAGGGGAGGAGGTTTCAGGGTGTGCAGACACCAAGACGCTGCTCTTAGACGAAGCATTATCAATTTAACTTGGCTTCCCTGGGGGGTACGGTAGCGAGTCACTGCTGAGAGAGGGGGAGATGAAGTGTTGTAGAGCCACAGTACATTCCTAGAATCACTAAAAAAAAACCCCCACTTGCTGTTAATTTTTCTGCAAATTAAACCCGGGTGTATTTTCTGCCCAAATGTTAGCATTTCCACGGAAAATTTGCTTTTCTTTGTGGCAAGCGTGGCTGGGCGGATCAATCATAGAGACACAAATATGGACATTCCTAGCAGAAGTTCTCAGCACCTACGTTAGGTAGAGCATTAAATGTACAACATTAATACATGAGGGTTTTCTTTCCAGGGTTTTTAAAATCAATGAGCTGAAAACGGAAGTAGCTAATCACTTGGCAATGCTGGAGAAAAAGGTTGAATGTGAGTGTCCCTTTCTTCCTATCACAGTGGGAACTGGTGCCTTGTTGTGCCCTCTGACCTGTCCTGCTCCTCCGCTTTCTCTAATCCCTTGTGATTTGGCCAGTTTTGAGCCCAGAAGGTGGTGTGGGGATGGTGGGAACCCATGGCGGCACTGGCAGGGGGACCAGGGTGGGCTGGCTGGTGCTGCCAGGGTCCAGAGCACCTCCTGTCCTCCCCTCCGAGGGGCTGCTGAGCTCTCCAGGATCTTCGGGGCCTGGGGTCACATCCTGCTGTCCCCATGTCCCTGTGGCAGGGAGGCTCCACCACCCACCTCCCATCCCCACCTCGCAGCCCCTGGCCAGCCCTGCTGTGTCCCTCCTGCCCCTGGTGTCTGTCACCTCCCTGCAGCCAGCAGTGACCCCATCCCTCTGCACCCCTTTATCCTCTAACACTGGGGTACCTGATCCCATCCTCCCTGGGGCATTTGGTCTGTAATTCCACCCTCTTCCCTCTCTCAGTCAGATCCTTGCACCCTAACACGACCATATTTCTACTTGTGCAACAACCAAGTTAAATTCACCTGCTCAACGAGCTCCTTTTCTGGTTTTTGGGTTGTTTTCTTCCCCCCTGTGCAGTCTCTGGGCTGTTTCAGTGCATTGTGCAGAGCACAGGTCCCAGAGAGGCAGGGAAGGGGGATGGATGAGTCTCTGCCATCCAGTGTTGGCTCCAAAGGCCACTTCCTTGCAGATGCTCAGCACTGAAGTCAGGAGCAGGGAAAGCTGACTGGAAAGGTGACTGGAAAGAAAGGGAGAGCCTTTCCCAGCACTGCAGCTGCACAAAGCACTTTCCCACTGGAGCTGGCTGGAAAAAAAAAAAAAGAATTTCTCGTTCATGGAAGAAGTTTTCCTGAAACTTCCCCTGACCAGAAGCTACCTTGACCCTGCAGCTGCTCGGGGAGACTGATCCCTTTGCCAGGAGGAAGAAATGTCCTTTTTTTGAAGAGCAGCTGCAGGGAAACCTCTCCCTGTGGCCACCCCAGCTTCAGGCTCCTGGTGCTGTGGGATGTCCATGGAGGGGGCAAAACCTGCAGCTTGCCTATCCCCCAGAAAGGAACCTAGATATGAATTCCTCCCTGTCTGTTTGGCTGCTGCTTCTCCCAAGGCTCTGCTGATTTATTTTTCCATCCAAGTGGAAAAAAAAAACCAACTAAAAAGACCCCCAAAAAACCAAAAAAACAAAAAAACAAAAAAACCAAAAAAAAAAAAAAGAGGAAAAAAATAAGGAAAAGAAAAAAAGGGAAAAAAATTAGCTCAATCACTCTGCATTTTCAGTGAAACTTCAGACCAGCTCCAGTCCTCAGGGCTAAATGCTGTGGATTAGAGCAAATGAGGTAAGCCTGTGGGTCTTTGTATCCCCTTGGCAGCCCCAGCAAGCATCTCTCCCAGCCAGCTAGGGGCTGCTTTTGGTCTCTGGTGAACCCTCTGGGATCCCTGGCACACACTGCCTCTCTGCACTGGCAGAGGAGGGAGAGAACCAAGGCATTCATGCCATTCTGGCAGGACAGAGCTGAGCACTCACCCACTCCAGCACTTGATGCTGGTTTAGGGAAGGCAGCCTGCCCAGAGCTGCTGTGCCATGCAGGTGGGCTGAATTCACTGCTCCCCAAAGCAGGGCTCTCTCCCTCCCTCTGTGGGTCCCACATTCCATCATTCCCTGATGGAATCAGCAGCTGATGGAGCAATCTGCTGCCACTCTGCCCCAGGCTGTCCTGGCTCCAGCAGCCTCAGCCCGTGGGAAGGAGCTCCCTGGCTGCAATGCACCCATCTGCTCGAAGTTGGACTTCCAGAGTTTGCAACAGAGCCCACTCTGCAGCATTCTGAAATAATCCCCCGGGCTGTGGTGTTTAAGGAGCAAAGCCGTGGGAGAAAGGGAGTGTCCAACCTCCCTGCTCGAGCTGAGCTCCCAGAGGTTGCTCCAAGAGCCGTGTTTCACTGCTGGATCCAGCCCAAGGATTTCTTTAGACAGCACAGGGTCTTTTCAGAAGGTATTTCTTGCTGCAGAATAATATAATGGGCCCTTAATCAGGGCACATGACAAGGCCATTTATCATTTGCAAGCCAAATGTGGAAAGAATTGTGCTTTTATTTTGTGCTTTTCTCCTGCCTCCTTCGGAGATCCCTTTTCCAAGACTTTCACATGTGCTCTCCAGGATTTCTTCCCCAGAGGGGACACGTGTGTGGGGATGAGAACTCCTGACAGCACTGCATCTGCACCTCACTTGAAATGTTCTCAGCTTCCTTCCCCTTCCTGCCTGGAGACCGCAGCAAAGATGTGTTTTCAGGGAGCCAAATCCTGTAGCTGATGTTTAAATCCCAGCTAAAACTTGTCACTTCCCCCTGGAAAATGAGTCCACGCAGAGCAAGCACTGGGAATGCTTTGTCCTGTGGCTTGACTTACTCTGCACAGCAGCCCACACATGAATAAGGAAGCTGGCAAAAAAACCCTTTGCAATTTGTAAGCGTTTCACATCTACCTTAAGAAAATAATTATGTAAATTCTCTGCTCCCTCAGAGCGATTTGGGATGAAAACTAAAGAGATGCTCCACAAAAAAAAAAAACCGCTCAGGGCTGACATTTTGCACCAGAACTGCTTGCTGAAGTTGCCTGCCCCAATTCCCTGTCGCTCTGATAACTCTGCTTGGCTCCCACTGCTTCAAATAGCCACTGGCCACCATTTAGACACCTTGGCAAATGGGCTACACGTGAATTTCTCCCAGGTGAATGCAGCCAGGTGCTACAAAGCAGCACAGGGCCTGCAGCTGATCATCAGCAGCTGGACAAAGCACCCAAAAAAGTGCAGGCAGGTGTCCTGAATGAGCATATCCAATAAGCAGGACATCCTGTATCACCACGTTGTGATCACCCAAACAAGTTGCCTGTAACAATTATAAATTCCTAAATGGGATTTTTAAGCATGAACCAACCCCCTTTCCCCATTCCTCTCCTGATACACGGCATTCTGGGCTGATTTCATACACACCTCCTTCCCTTTCCCCACTTCCAGCTGCAATCTTTGTTGTTACTCTCATAAAGAAAACAAAACCAAGGTCTCTGCTTATCTCCAGAGCTGTGCCCTTCAAGGCAGGGCTTTATCACTTACATGCTGCTCTCCAGATGAGTGTGATCCAGACTGTGATTTTCTGAGAAAGTTGCTGGATGCTGATTGTCCCATCGCAGTTCCCTTGAGCTGCCCTGAGAGCCACAGCTCGTCCATTAAAGCAACGAGTTCAGTAAACAAATGAGCTGTGAAATGATTGCGTGTGGATGACATGACAATAAACGGTGCTGTGTCCTTGATCACGCTGAGAGTTCAACGAGGGGGAAAGAAGAGGGAGAATCATTCTCATACTCTCGCTGCGTTGGGTTCTCACGTGGAATAAAGTGCCCTGCTGCATAAAAAAAAGGCAATCAAACTTTTTGCCTCGTGGCTCTCTGCAATTACGTGCAGAAGGCAAATATAGGATTTTCTGTGCCGCGTGTAGAAATAACCTTTGATTACGGAATTGATCAGCGAAAAGAAGTGACAGGTTTTCAATACTTAAAAAAAAAAAGAAAGAAATCCATCATTAGAGCCAAATTTTCAATATTTTCCTCTCCCTCCTGCATTCTCACTTTGGTTTTTCTGTATCCAGCAATGCCTCTCAGAGCTCCTTAATGCTCTGCATGAACTTTCGAATTAAAACCTTTTATCTTAATGGGAATTCTAATCCTACTGGGACGTGTTTGCATAGCCGCGCTTATCATCCCATCACGGGAGAGCTTTTTTTGCTCAGGATTTCCTCTGATTCGTGCTCCACAGCCAAGAACTGAAGGCACCAGAAGAGCTGCCTGCTGCCGTGGAAAAGCCGAGATGTTCTAGCCACCGAGTGAATTAAAACACTGTGGCTGTTATCTGCCCTGGCAGCAGAGAATTCCTGTGGGTTTCCAAGATCTCTGGCTTTGGCAGCACCTGCACGTGGCAGAGCCGAGGCAGCCTGTGAGAGCTGGATAACCCCACTGCCAGAGCTCCCTGAAATCTTGCATTGAGAATCGAGATCCTGCGCCCTTTTGCCATGGTAACACCCCTGTTGTTTGGCTTTGTTGACAGTGGAAGGCCTGAAAGTGGTGGAGATTGAGAAATGCAAGCGCGACATTAAAAAGATGAGGGAGGAAATGGCAGCCAGAAGCAGCAGGTGAGTTCTGCTTGGGACCTAAGCACATGAATAAGTGTTAGGGTCTGGTTTCAAACCCTACTGCAACATTTCCACAGAGTTATCTCCTGGGCTTAGAATGAAAAGAGCAAGGAAACCAATAATCATCAAGGACAGTGGCTTTAATTTAACATTTGGAGATTTATAGCCATTCACCAGTTCAATTAGCTTGGGCCATGGGAATAGAGAAAAAGGTCTTGGGAGTTATTTGTCACAGTACAGAATGGGAATCCTTCATCCAGATTTACTGGGAGAGGGGGAATGGGAAAAGAACTTCTGCACAGTGCAGCCTTTGGTTGGGAACCAGCTAACGCTCGAATCAGCTCCAATATATTCTGGGAAATTACCAAATAAATATGTAGCAGCTCCTCTAATTATGATCTCATGCTATTATAAATCATCCGTTTCAAATTCAACGAGAAATTGGGAATTTGCTTTCTAACGCGAGGGCTCATTGTGGTGGTGAAGCTCGGCTTTGCTGTAATTAAAACACCAGCAGAAAAAATTGCATTTCGTACGGTATGCAGTCCCAGCTGCAAAATGCCCCCTGTGACACTGAAGCGCCCCACTAGGACAAACAAATCATCACTGTGAGATTGGGAATACTTCTGGGAAGGTTGCTGAGGAGGAATATACCCTGCTGCTCAAAATGTGTGTGAAGGGGATTTTTTCTCAGCAAATGTAACTATGCTGTCTTGACTGTCTCTCTTGGGGTCAAATTGTCTGACCTTTAATCAAATCTGTTTCCTGCTGAGGGCAATGGGAGATGTACTAAAAGATTCAGGCTTTATTATCACTGGCTTTTATTAATGTTGCCATCCAGATATGTCAGGAGGCACAGTGATAATGCATTCCCATGAAGTCCAAGGCCAAATTCAGCTGTCATATTGGCATAAACGCAGAGTAACATTATTAACCTCAGATGCGTGCCTCAGATTTATCCCAGCAGGATGGAATGCAGTTTGCCCTGTGACTTGCATCATTTCTAGTTGGGGTGTGTGGGGAAATCTCATTAGAAAAATCCAAGCCCGGGCTGGCAGCAAATGCAAGAGCATGTGTGCTGATTTGTGCTGGGTGTGATGTGGGAAACGTGTGTGCCCATGTGTCTTTTCTTCAGCTGTGGTAGGGAGCTGGGAGAGCTGAACGGTGAGGCACAGGTGGACAGGGAATTAGGTCCAAAAAAAAAGAAGTTATAGCAACTTCATGTTGGCTCAGTTGCCACCGAACCACATCAGGAAGTACGAGATTGTCCCAGCAGCCATGACTCATTGCCATCCCAGCTCCTGCCACCTTCCAATCTATATTTTCTAGTATAAACAACAACCTGTTAACGAGAAAAGCCAGAATGGGGAGTGTTGCCTCTGCTGAGTGCAGCCAGCTCCAGCTGGGTGCAATCTCCACCGAGGGTGAGATGTGACAGGCTCCAAAATCTAGTGATCAGCACGGGCTGTGAGGCTGGAAAGCTGTGCTAGAAATGGGTGTGGGGCTCAGCTGGGCACTGACACCCTCCTGGCTTGCTCTGAGCTCATGCTCATGGCTGGAGCAGGAGCTGGAGCAGGAGCAGGGTGAGCAGGATGCTGCTCTGCTCAGCATCACTTTGGTGCTGTGTCCATATGGATCTGCCACGGCTCCTCTTGAGTTGTGTATTCTATCCCCCAGCTGCTCAGAAACTCCTCCTGCTTGCCCAAAATCTTGCCCATGGATCTCAAAGCAGTGGTTGGATGTGGATATGAGACTGAGAGAGGATACTCCTTGGTGGCTCCCATCAGGAGCTGCTGGTTCCCTGTTCCCAAGCCACCACAGCCCCACAGGAGCTGTGCCACCACCCCTGGTGACCCCAGCCTAGGGATGCTTCTCTCCAGGGTGGCTGAGCAAGCTCTCTCCCCCTGGCATGAGATTTCTGTGGGAACAGAGGCATCCCAGGGAAGTGGAAATGTATTTGCTGTCATTTGGACTTGTCATCCCTTGTGCAGTGCCATTTGCTAGATAATGGGTATGATGTGAGAAGCTAGATAATGCGGTTGCAATTAGGGATTGCATCAAAATTTAATAAATGTACATAAATATGTGAGTGCCTATATTCCTTCAATAAGGTCCCAGTGTACAGAGCTGTATGTACGTTTACCTATTCCTGTAGAGTAAGGTTGAGCAGCCAGGTTTATAAAAGCACAGTAAATTGTGCATCTCTTTCTTCAGAAGAGCAAAGCAGCTCCATTTGCATCCTCCTCAAATTGCTTTTTTTCTTTTTTTTTGCTTGTCTGCTTTCCGAGCTCACCACTGGCAGATGCTAATAGCATTATGGTATCATTTAAAACCATGATCATTTGCAGATACAGTTTTACATTTGTGAAGGTCTGATGCATCCTGGCTCTGGTGTGTCCCCCAATGTGCTGGGATGAAGGCTTCAATATCCTACTGCAGCTGGGAATTAGAGATAGCTGGCTGACCCTCAGCTAACCCTGGCAGTCAGCTCCAATTAGGGCAAGGAATGCCCCAATCTCACTATTTTTATCCTGCTAATACCCCACACAGTGGAGTTTTGAGGAAACAGCTTTAGAAACAATTAAGACAGCTTTTCATCAACTGAGAATCTCCTTAAACAGGGCAGGAAAAGGCAGCTGGCTGAAGTCAGCTGACCACCATGAGCTGTAAAATGACGTAACTTTCATAGGATTCAGACACTGCCATCAGAAATGACAGCAGGCATCAATGTCAGGAGGAGAAAAGAGACCTGGACTAATTCCCAACAGAGAGGAGAATCACTAAAAGGAGATACAATTCAAAATAAAAGAAATAATCAGTTACCATTCAAAAGAAAAGAAAAAGAATTTAAAATGGACAAATACAGTTAATGGAACGCTTTGTTTGGCTTCTTTTGGGAGGCTTCTTTTCACTTCCTTTGGCAGGGGGCTTGAAAACTGAGAAAGGATAATCCAAATGCTAGGGCTACAGGGATAAATCCCTGGAAGTGTTCAAGGCCAGATTGGATGGGGCCCTGAGCAGCCTGATCCAGTGAGCAGCATCTCTGCCCATGGCAGGGTGGGTGGAGCTGGAGGATTTTTAAGGTCCCTTCCAACCCAAAGCATTCCACGATTCTCTAAATGCAAAATGCAAGGTCAGCCTCACACGAGAGTTAATAAAGTCCATGTGGAAAACTAGCTGGGAAAAGCCCTCCCAGAGCAGCAAATCCAAGATGAGACTGATCCTCACCTTGTCACCCAGCCCAGAGCACCGAGTGCCATGTCCAGTTGTTCCCAAAACATCCCCCTCCAGGGATGGGGATGCCACCACTGCCCTGGGCAGCCCATTCCAGTGCTTGACTGTGCTTTCAGTGAAGGAATTCTCCCTGATGTCCAACCTGCCCCTCCCCTGGCACAGCTTGAGGTCATTTGGGAGAAGAGCCTGACCCCAACCTGACTGCACCTCATCAGGGAATTGTAGAGAGTGACAATGTCCCCCCTGCTCCTCTGCTCAGCTGGGAAAGCATCAGCTTGGCTTTTCCACATGCAGAGGAAAGAAGAGTAGATAACTGGCTGGTGTTAATGACCAGGCAAGTGTTAATTACCTGTGATTGCTGGAGGTGGCTCCCTTCCTCCAGGAGCCAAGCAGAGGCGTCTGCCAAGTCTGTGCCTCTCTGCTGCTGTCCCACAGGAAAGGCAGCAGGCAAGGCAGTCCTACCATCAAAGTGGAAGGTCCTGTAGGCTGCACTAAGGCTCAGTAGGTGTCTCCAGCAGTAAATCTGCACAGGTTTATATCAGCAGTGTCCATGGCCAGCGTGGTCCCTGGCAGCCCTGGAGGAGGACTACTGCCATGGAGAGCAAGCTGCTCACTGCAAGTTATTTGGTTTAAGTGATTGGGTATCCATGGATACAGGCCTGAACTCAGATGCTTCTCTCTTGAATGCAAATAGACCGAGAAAGGGCAACAGGGGTGTTGCACAAGGGGACAACATCCTAAAGAGGATCACACTGCCAAAGCATTTGAACGCCACCACATGAAAAAGGGAGAGGTTGTGGAGAGGGGTGATTCTCTGAGTGATGCCTCCTGGGACACCAGAGCCCTTCTGGCATTTTTTGAGGCACTGTGGCTCTGTTCCCTCAATGCTAAGAGATGAATATTTCATTTCAGGACTAACTGTCCCTGCAAGTACAGCTTTTTGGACGAAAACAAGAGGCCAGCTCCCCGGCGAGATGTACCATCCTACCCAAAGGTACCACACGATCCTTGCCCTCCCCATAACCCCGCAGCAGGGCTGCCATCCTGACAACTGCTGCTTGGCAATGCGTGACTCCTTAGACATTAATTCCCAGTTATTCTAAATCCAAGACCTGATCCAAAACTCCTGCAAGCCAATGGAAAAAGCTGTCAGTTGCCCGCGGTGACTTAAAGTTTAATTCTCAGTGGTCTTTAATACTTGAAAGCTCATTAGTGTTTGAAATGTTAATGAACATTGTGCATGCATCAACATTTAACGCTCTTTTGTCTAGTTATATTTGTTTATTCTCCATGCTCATGGCAACAATCAAAACCTCCCTGTAATGCTGTGTTCTAACTGGAAGTAGTGCTGCTGCCTGTTTCCCCCTAATGGATTATTTTTTAATTTAAAAAGTAATTTATGGAGATGTTTCACCTAGGGAAACAAAGAGAAAATGCGACATTGGATTGTCTCCAAAATGATTCATTGTCCCTGTGAAAACGAGTTAGTGTATTTGCTAGAGAAAACAGTAATGCTGGAAGAAAAATGTCTCCTGGGCAAGCACAAGTACAAATCCACAGTGATGAATGAGGCTGAAACCATGAAGAGCAAAGGGTCTTTGCTCCCAGAACCAGCAGTCTTTGCCCACAAGAATTATTAAAAGCTGCCAGATTATGCCTGCCCAGCTCAGACCTTGACAAAAACCAGCTCACACTCGTGCAAATCGTGGTTTAACCGTGGGCATCTCCTTGCACACACCACAGCTGGCTCAGCCACCCTGAACCCTCGTGGTCCTGAGTGATGCAGGCCCATGACACAGACATGGCTCTGCGCACATTTGTCTTCAGAGCCTTGCAGAGCAAAGAGTGGTAAATTCTGCTGTTTATTCTCACAAAAGTGACCTCCGAGTGAAGCAGAGACTGTGGGACTTCTATTTCTTTTATTAATTTTTGCCCAGGAGGCTTCTGCTCCTGACACTAACTCATGATTTCGCAGAACACATCAGTTCTCAGCCAGACTTTTCCCCTGATAAGTATATATGTCAGATTAAACTCTGATGGATTGCTGCATTAGGATCTTGAATTAGGAAAAAGGGCTACAAAGAGTAGCCACTGACCCACTGCAGAGTAAACTGGTAGTTTGTATGTCTGCATTATCCCTGGGCCATGGGAGTCTGGGGTTTTGGAGATTTGTGAAATTTGTTATCAGTTGCCAGGTGGTGCTGGATTTGTCCAGTGTCAGCGAGGCTGAAAGAAGCTGTCACTACAACACCAAACCTGTACTGCTAATCCACAGTTTTCTTGCAGAAAGTCATACCAAATGTACCTTGTACATGAAAATGCAAATGCAAAACTTGCCTTCTGAAGGAGGAAGATTAATCTTCAGTGTTATTCTTCCTTGGATTAAATATCAAACAATTTGATGGCTCAGAAATTATCATTCACCTGCTCAGGACAGTAAGCTCAAACTAGAGACAGCCGTGGTAAATGGGTCAATTGAAGCCACAAGGATTTTGAGTCCAAAAACCACTGATAAATAGAGTCCTGAAAAGATGAATCCATAGAGTACTGATATTCCCATGTCTTTTAACCCTCTACATTCCATTTTTTTCATTTTGTGTACAACCACAGCTGGTGAATGAGGTTGATTTTGTTTTAAGCTTTCGAGCTTAATGGTAAAAAATCACTTGAATCTTGCAGGCTGACAACCAATTTGAAACTGTGGGCACTCTTGAAAAAACACTCCAAACGAGAGCATAAATCATCCGAAAATAAACATATCATACCCACCAGCTAATTTAGCACTGTGAGCAGAGACACTTCACACCATCCCTCCCTAACTGGCAGTGCCACTGATGCTCTGCAGGCTGCAGAACCAGAGCAGCCAGGGATGGGTCTGTTCCCTTTGGTTCCCCACGCTGGATTTAGCCATGGCTCTGTCCCTAACCCCTCCACTCTCCCTTTTCTCCCATCCCTGCACTCCCAGCCCCACCAGGATCTGCCCTGAGGAGCAGCTGGTGGGAAGGGTGAGGAGGGTTGGGTGGCCAGAGGGAGAGACCACTGGCTCTCTCCTTGGGAAGTGTGGCTAAACTCCTCATGAAACCCCCTGGGAGTCCCAAGGATGTGCCAACAGCAAGTGCCGTGCCAAAGCCACCCTTGCTGACACCTCCTGCCCTTCTGTCTGCAGTACATGCTGTCCCAGGAGACCATCGAGGCCCTGAGGAAACCAACCTTTGACGTCTGGCTGTGGGAGCCCAACGAGGTGAGGATCAACACAGTTGGCACCTTCTGAGAGCCAACGAGGCCAGAAGAGCCCTTTGAGACAATCTGCAGGGTTTTCCCCCTTTTTCTGCCCCTTACTCTCTATACATTTTCTTTCATTTCCACACCACACCAGGATGCAGTACTTCTTCCTAGCAGATGCCAGGTGGATTATGCTGCTCACCATATCCTGGCTCCTCTTTATTTGCTCTTTAATCTCTTCCCAGTCAAGTCCCTCAACTGGTGCACTGTCATTACTGCCACATGAGTTCTCTCATCCCACTTTATCCGAGCAAATCAATCCCCAGAGAAGTGTGTGCTTAAGCACATCATCAATAACTCCACTCAGATCAATAAAGCAGCAGGCAGAGAGAGGTGCATGCATTGATTCACAACCTTTCAGTAGAGGGTTTTTTCTGCAGTTTGTCCTGGAGAGTTTGCAAGGCTGCTCTCACAGCCAATTAGGATCTTCTTATTTCTTAATTTTCTTCTTTTTCTTACTGCTATTGGTGTTGTTCATGGTTCATCACTTGTAGTACAGAAGTTTCTGGAAGGTCCATGTGTAAACCACTTTAGAAACGTGAAGGAGAAGGATGTTGAGAGTGGGCAGCTTATAATATAATGTAAAACCAGATTTAGCAAATACTAACAAATCTCACTTAAGCAAAATGTAAGAGAGGACAGGACTAAATCAGAGGTTTAGCGCTGTTTTTTCCCAAGGGAAAAGCTCAGGTATTTCTAGCAATCACCTTAATTACCTCCTCAATCAGAGGCTGTGCATGCAGAGTCATTGTGGCTCAGCATGATGAGGGAAAACACCCTCACCACATCCACAGGAACAGCATATTCCCCTAAGGATATTTCTGTGTTTGCTAGAACAACAGAAGGGCTCTCTGGTGACTTTAGGTCCATCTCCTGTTTGCTGAGACTGGCAGAGCTTCCCTTGTGTGGTCAGGGGTGCTCTGCTCTCCCTGCTCCCTCTCCAACCTCTTTTCCCTGTACCATGGCCATGAATTCCTGCCAGGTCTTTGCAGCAGGAGGGAATTACAATCTGACAGGTGGGTCATAACACTCCTGGCTCATTGCTGTTCTGACTATTAAGGAAGAATGTGGAGAGACAAAAACCCATTATCCACGGATTCCTGTGGGCTGGGGGGACAGAACTTCAGCACAGTAACTCCTTCAGAGGACTAGGAAACACTTTAGGGTGGCATAAACAAGGCAAACAGGAGGATGTGGAGATTAAACTCGCCCTGCAAGGAGAAGTCTGCTCAGAAATGAGATTCCACACAAGCTGTGGTGAGCTGAGCACCATATGGGTTTATCTCACCCTCTTAAGCTCGGCTCGATGTTTACAGAGAATATTTCAATTCTGCCAGAGCTTGTTTAGCAGTGAGTGTTTGCCCACGTGCTCCGTGTGGGACAGGCAGGTCATAAAGCACAGTCTGTAAGCAAATGAATAATGTGCTCTGCAGCATCTCAGTAAATAGAGCTTTGCAGCAAGCCTGGGTCCTCTTTCTCAAATGCCCTCTCACTTTTCAAGCCTTACAAGAGTCCCATATTCAAGCTTTTGCTGTTGACCACAGAAGCTAAACATGAAAACTGAGGTTCCCCTGTGTTCAGAGGTAGGAGTTTTGGGACTGAGAGTCACCTAGTCACTCATCCAAAGCTCTCTTGGCAACAGCTGCATTTTTAAGGGTAATTCAACACTTCTGGGTAAAGTTTATTGTCTTGGAAAGTATTTTATTAAACTATTGCAGAATATATATTCTACCAAGACAAGGGGATCTTCAGCAAAATGCTGTCCATGTGATCTGAGCAGAATTCAGCTCATGGCATTGTCCCTCAGGTCCTGCAGGAAAGTCTTTTCCTGCTTGGATGACTCAAAATCAGCCCTGTTGTTACTCCATGAATGATGCTTATTCCCTGGATAAATATAAAATTTCATTAGATTAAATAATTTTTTTCTGGTGAGTTTCTCAGAGCCTAAATAACAGAAAACTAACTATAAATGTCTCCAAAGCTGTGTTTCTGACATTATATTTGTCATGTTCAAACCCCTGGATCACTTTACAGTCTAAGAACTGCATTTTCCAACACAATGGAAATGAACACAATTTCCAGCACATTCCATCCCCTTCAGATTTAGCCTTCAGAAATGGGAATGCAGATCCCTAAAGTCCTGAACTCCAGGAAACCTGTTCATTTCTGAGTGCTGGAAGCTGAGATTATCAATAGATAACCCTGATCATTTCTGAGTGGTGGAAGCTAAAATCCCAAACATCTGAGATTATCAATATCTTTTGTTTCCAACTCTTTCAAGTCCCAGTGATTAAATGTGAGGGGTGGTGCTAAATTACCTGCATTCCCTTCCCTACTTCAGAGCAGGTGTTGTCTCAGAAGAGCTGCCTGCCCTTGCATTTTTGGGACTCACAGTGTCCATGAGATGATCACGAAACTACTGCAATTTTGTGGGGTTGTAATGGGAAATCTTTTAAACAAGATACCTGAGCTTAGTGAGGTGAGGAACTCACAAGAAGTCATAAAGAAAGAAGGTATTGACACATGCCTGAAATAAATGTTTCTTTAGGGATCTCTTATTTTCTGCTGTCATTTTCTATCCACCTAGAGCTTGATCCATTTCTGTAGAGCCAGGGAAATCTCCCACTGATTTCACTGAGCGTTAGAACACATCCCAGCTGAATTGGAAAAATGGCAATCCCTTTTTTTTGTGTGAGCAGGAATTGCTGTGATACACACGAATCACAGTTACTGAAGAGTGCTGGTGTGATGTTCAAAGCCCTGCACAAAACCTGTGCAGTCAGCAGTGTGTCTGCTTCAAAAAGCTTTCAGACCCTCTCTGCCTCTCCTCTTGCGCTGCTTTTAATCATGCAGTCTCTGAACATCTTTCTTTCATCTAAAGAGGGCTCTGCCATTATTTGATGCTCGCAAGGGGGAAATTCATGTCACAGGGTGTCCTGGAGGGATATTTACAGAGCCAACAATAACCTGCCTGTTCCTGGCTGCAGATGCTGAGCTGTTTGGAGCACATGTACCACGACCTTGGGCTGGTGAAAGACTTCAACATCAATCCTATCACGTTAAAGAGGTGGTTGGTGAGTATTTCAAGTTGCGGGTGTTTGCAATTTTTCACATTCAAAAATCAATAAACAAGGCATTTAGTCACGGGATTAACATGACTTGCATGAGTAATCCCAATGAAAGCAGACAGTCTATACAAATTCTTAAAATTTAAGTTCTTCAGAAAATGTTTGCATTCTTGTGGTCACAAATGACTCTTTTTTTAACTGTTTTGCATTCATTTGCTGAGGTTTCTATTACTGAAAGCAGTTCATTTCTGCTGAAGGCTCTTGGTACCTACTGTAAATGGAGGTAAGACAAGTGTTTTCAGATACAGCTAAAAAGTGCCAATATGTGCAATAATCATTCAATGTACTAAATCACAGGGAGTAAAAGAGCAAGTCAGGAAGGAAAAGGAATTGCTGAGAAGGTAACTTTCTGTGCTTCAGTCTTTGATGTGAGAATGTTGCAGAGATGCAAAATGTGAGAAAGATGAGATCATACCAAAAGTGAGATGTCTAAGGAAGAAACACTGGAATATTTAAAAAGCAATGAGTTTTCAGGTCCAAGGGAGAGGATAAAAAAGTGTTTGCTAAAAAGCTGACGGCTATATTGGCTTTCTTAGGAAAAAAGCCTATCATGTTCCTAGAGGACTGTAGAACAGTAAATATTTTACCCATTGTTTAAAAAGGATCCAGGGACAGCCTGAAGAATTATAACTAGTGAAGATGTGTCTGATAAATTGATTGAGTCAATAATTAAAAACATCACAGTGTGAATTCATTATACAGATGTTTCATAGGATTCTTGTATTAAAGACTCATACCTCATTAATCTCTTCTAATTACCTGAAGAGTTTGCAGAGAATAGAGGGCACCGTTATACACAATGGATGTAGACTTCCAAAAATTCCACAAAATCGGGAAGTGGCTGGAAAAGACAAAGAAAACATTGGGTTCATCACATGTTGAATTACAGGAGGCACATGGGGCTGTCACTGCTGCAGGAGGAAGCCAACGAGGCACAAGGCTGAGCAGAGCCTAGAATAAGGGATAAAATGTCACCACAGAAGGCAAAAGGCTCACCTGAAACTTATTCCCAGCACTGGTGAAGCCTTTTTAGAAAAACAGTATGACTGCATTAAAGGAGATACCAAAAATGATCAAAAGCTGGTAAATCTCTCTCCCAAGAAGGCACACAAAAAGCTTGGTGGTGTTGACCTTACAAAGCAGCTGAAGACAAGGGGTGGGATGAAACCCAATGCAAACAAGGGTATCACAGAGTGGATAGAACAGAAGATCTCCTCCTCCTCCTGTTTCACAGCCAGAAAACATGGAAAGCAAGGTGATATGTCAACACACACCAACAGGCCACCCACACACATCGCTGCAGGCAGCTTCCCCTAGGCTGTGTCTCCAAGCAATTTGTCAGCACTAACATTTCAGACAGCCTCCCTCTGAGCAGCAAGGGCAGTTTGGTGTGTGCTTTATACAGAGGTGAGACAGGGCCAGGTTTCCTTTCTTAAACACCAGCCTGGAAGGAAGAAAGATGATTAAAAACAGCCCTAAGGGCTCTGCTTCAAAGTGTGATACTTCCCCAGGCACAGAATGGGCATCGCTTTGAGCTGCAGTGGGTGAGGAAAAGCCACCTCATGCTTATCCTGGCTTTCTTGCTCCCACATGCACTGGCTGCAGAAATCTTCCAGGAACAGGAGGAAGGAATGACTAATGCAACCCTGTCACTCCATCCCTGCAGTGCTCTGAGTCAGGGGTCCCCTGGGATGCTCTGGGCTCTGGTGCTGAGTGTATATATTACATGTATACATTACATCCCTGCAGTTCTGTGCAGTGCCACGGGTGCCCACGTGTAGGCTGTGAGATACTCACCACCTGTGAGCCTGGCTGACGACCATCTCACACCATTCCTTAGCCATTTTAAAATAATGAAATACGTTTCTGAAATCCTTGCTGCAGAATAATCTGAACAGCTTTTGTGAAGACTCCCCCCCAAATATAGAATAAGCACTGAAATGCCACAGTTCTCTTGAGCTTATCTCGAGCTTTGAGGTTTCCTAGAAGTCTAGGAAGTCTTTAATCCTAGTCCTGGGTTAAAGGGTTTGATCGAGATGGGACATGAGGACTTATGAAGTAAATTCACTATTGGGCTGGAAAAGGGAATGGGAATTCTGTCCATGTCATTAATTCAGGCTCAGTAACTGAGGCATGTGCATGAAGATTCTCTGGGGTCCAGGCTAGGGAGGAGGATTCAGAAGGGTCCAGCAGTGCTGCTGGCTCTTGGCTGCCTTGTGCAGGGCAGGAAACCAAAGGAGCATTGGAATAATGACCATGGTGTATGCTAACCCAGCCGTGCCAGCCTGGCTGGCAGCAGGCAGGACACAGGGAAAAACAGGCTTTATCCTGGCAGGGGAATGAGGGCACAGAGCCAGCATCTGTAAAAAGCTAAACCACACAACAATGGCTCCCATAACAGCTCAATCTCTCCCAGGCTGCCTGGCACAGGAAACCCACCCAGGTGTGCTCCAGCCTGGTGTGCTTCACATCTTGCCTCTGCCAAGCAACACATCCCAGAGTGACACCTCTGGGCACTGGCAAATGAAATAACAGCCACAATTCAGCCTTCAGGATTTCAGAGGAGCAGCTTGCCTTCAGCAGGAGAGGGGGACGGCGAGCTCTGAGCTCTTTACAGTCCCCAAAGTCACCATTTAGCCACCGCATGGTTTGAAATGTAAATTCAGGATGAGAGCAGAGAGTCCTGGCTTCAGACTGAGCTGCAGCTGTGCTGGGATGTTTGCCCATCGCTGGCTGGTAGGAGAGGGAATTTCTGTGAGTTTTACCTGCTGTAGGAATTCTTGGAACACAGAAATCTCACCCAGGAAGGCAGAAAGTGTCAGAGGCCTTGTGCTGTCACTCTGTCCCAGCAGAGAGTAATCCTGGGCTCCATAGGATTCCTTTAAGGACATGCAGTGCTTGGTAAACACTTTCCTATCTCTGACTGCCTCACTCCCTCTCTCTGCAGCTGTGTATCCACGACAATTACAGAAACAACCCTTTCCACAATTTCCGGCACTGCTTCTGCGTGACGCAGATGATGTACAGCATGATCTCGCTCTGCAGCCTCCAGGTATGACCCTCCCTCCATTTCCATCCTGAAATGAAACCTGGGCCACTTCTCTTGCAAAACAGCCCACCAGCCTCCTGGCGAGGGGTGGCCTTTGAGGAGGCTGCATTTGTTCATTCCCTGGGCACGCAGCAGAGGTGTTGAATTTCCACCTCTGGCTGCCCACTCAGCCATCCCATTCCTGACCCCAAGCACCTACACAGCTTCCTGAGGCTGCTGGGGAGGTAAATTCATCTCCTGGATATCCGGAATTTGTACACTAATGGAGTGAAACATCTAGGAATGACAGCCAAACCCCTCCTGAATTATGGTCTGTGGGTGTGTTCTTCATCTGGGATACAAAATATTCCCACAAGAGGTTTTCTCCAAATGTGTGCTTGTGTCTGTGCTTCTACCTCTAGCCTGGCACGTATTGTATGCAGAACACTCGTTTGACCTTTATTTGGTCCAAAACTATAGGCACGAACTCATTTCACTCTCTGGATAATCTGCGCTCACATATTCATTTCATATCTTTACAAAACTGCTTTTATTCACTTTAAAAAAACCTTTTCTTCTCCGTGGTTAAACATATTAATTACTGGCCTAAGTCGGTTTTCTTGCCTGTAGCAGTATGAAGAAAGATTTGCTTTAATATAAGTTCATGCTATTCAAAAGCTGTGGGAACACAACATTTAATTTCTCTCTTTCTTTTCCTAACTTTAGTTAATGCAGAATGCAATGGTAACTGGGGCATCTTCCAGCCCTCCCTTAACTAATCAGGGTGCTCAAATGACTTGTAAGAGACTGTTCTAATGTCTCAGGGCTTTTATATGTTCTCTGCAGTAATGGCAAGTCTCAAGAAAATTGCCTCCGCTGAGCTGCTCTTATTTAATGCAACAAAGGCACATCTGAGTCATTTTTACTGGAAGGGAAGGCAGATTTCTCTTTCTTGGCTCAAGTAAATTCATCTATGGCAAAATGCTTCATTTTGCTCAGATGTGCATTTCTCTAAAAAAGTTAATACGTCTGGTTTCTTTATTTCTTTTCATTTATGGGGACAGGGGAGGTAGAAATCATACTACTACACTCCTGTTTTGTATTTTACAGGAGAAATTTTCCCAAATTGACATTTTGATTCTCATGACTGCAGCAGTGTGCCACGACTTGGACCATCCAGGCTATAACAATACGTAAGTCTGATCTCTTGCCTTCTCTTCCCTTAAAATTTATTGGGAAAGTAATACTGGTTGGCATTTTTTGGTAGATCAGGTTTTCCTTCTCACAGCCTGAGCTGGCCATGACTTTTTCCCAAGGCCCTGCTGTTCACTCACACATGGGCCAAGGCAGAGTTCAGGTCTGGGTTGGGGTTTGCCAGCTCTCCTTGGTTCTGTAAGGAAAATGGGGTTTTTCAGATTTCTCTTCCAGCACTTCTCCCCCCAACTCCTGAGAAAACAAGGTAAAATTCTTTACAGCTGGTAACAGAGCTATAAATTATCATAATGGAATAATTACACTAAAATGCAAAGAGGGATTTAGTTTACACATTGTTTCATAATTATAAATCATGAAGTGCATATTATTTTATTTATTATCATGTGAGGAAATTATTGCCGTTGACCCACAGACACTTTTTTGTGCATGTGAAAAAGGGAGAATCGAATTTATTTGTAACCATTCATTAAATAAGAGCAGAACCCAGTTCTAGCTGCGATCAGTGAGAATCTCTGCCTTTGCCATTAGTGGGGGTTGAATTAAACCCAAACAGTTCCTTCTGGTTTTGATCTGTGGCATTTTTAACTACAGAGATGTTGTAAAATTTAAAGATGGGGAAAAAAGCCTACAGGGGAATATTTATCCACTGAGAGGGGAATCAGTGCCTGAGATTAAATTCAAGAAATACCTGTTTTCTCTGAAAACCTGATTTCCCACCAACAACCAAAAAACCAAAGCTGCAGCTAACTGAATGAGCATTGAAAAGACCATAAATAGGAGAAAGCAGCGGGTTTGGAGCAGCTGGCGGGTGTCTGCAGGAGTCCTTGGCTCACGGCTCTCCCGCCCTCAGCTACCAGATCAACGCGCGGACGGAGCTGGCTGTGCGCTACAACGACATCTCCCCGCTGGAGAATCACCACTGCGCCGTGGCTTTCCAGATCTTTTCCCAGCCCGAGTTCAACATCTTCTCCAGCGTCGACCAGGACCAGTTCAAGCAGATAAGACAGGTGGGAGTGCTGTTCCTGTACACGAGGGTATAAACACACTTGGACTTCCCTGCTCCACGGTGAGAGTGACTCACTCTCCCTCGAGGATTGGGCTAAAAAATCCCCTTGTGCTGGAAGGATCCGAGAGGGATTCTTGGAAAATTTCCCCAGCAGCAGTCCCTGGAATGTGTTGCTGAGGAATAATGAGTACATCCTGGCTGTTAGAGGCTGGGACATTTTGATGGTAGATATTTGTATTGTTGAAGGAGCCAATTAGCTCTGGCTGGGGAAGGATTAAGCTCTCACGGCAGAAGTTTATGCTTTAAGGGAGCACTGTATTAATTTTAAGAGGGGCTTCAAAAGGGGAAAAGATTTACAACAGGAGGGGACTTGTGGAACTGCTGGAAGAGGCTCTGGTGCTCTGGGAGTCATCACAGTTATCTCTGAGGCACTGAACAATGTTAAAATTCCCCTTAGAGCTCTGAGGGCCAAAATTCATTCTTAATTTCCACATTACACCTTCCTTACACACCAAATGAAGAAGCAGACCAGTATAAGGGCTGGTTGGAGTTCCTGATTCTGCCAGCATGTGGGAAACTGGCATGGGACCAAAATGGATTGTTCTGTATGAAAACCCACAACTTTAATTTAACCACACTTTTCTCATCATAAACTCAGCAGAGCAGGAGGACACAGAGCTCCTTGACCACACCCAAGTGTTCCAAAGCCCTTAATCCAAAGAGGATGGGCTCAGCTGACATCCATATCATGATTTTTGTCTCTTCTCAGGGCCACTAAGAGTCAGCAGCAAAACCCACAGTGCCTTTCCAAGGCGATGACAGTGGATCTTGGCAGCCTGAGTGTGGCTTTTAACATCCTGTTGTACAGTTTGCTTTTCTACAATTAGTCAATCAGAGAGGGAAAACCTCAGTGTCTCTGGAATATCACATAATACCATGATCTTCATGTACCACAAACTCTTTATAAGCCTTTTCCAGTTTCCTGGCAGTTTCAAGTCAGAAACTTCCCCTTCCAGCATGAACAATTCAGTGCATTTGAAGCATTTTGTGTGCAAGACAGACCCTACTTGGCTCTTCAATAGCAGACTTTGTAAAGAATGTCAAGCTAATAAGTGAACATGTTTTCTTTTCTAGGGGATAATTACATTAATCCTGGCTACAGACATGGCAAGACACGCAGAAATACTGGACTCTTTCAAGGAAAAAATGGAAAATTTTGATTACACGAATGAAGAACACATGACCTGCGTAAGGAGGATTTGTGGGTCGTTATTTTTCTATGCATGGAGTGGAAGCTTGTAGATTAACTTTTGTTTGTTTAAAAACCAAGATTCAGCATATATTATCAAAAAAAGAATCCTTCCTACGTTCTTTGCCCCACCAAAAATTAATTATGATTTGGAAGTGCTCTCTATTAAATGGATCATTCCAGCTTTAAGAATCTTTGAGTCCCATCAGGGAAATGAAAAATTTTACTCTATCAGTGTCCTTTTCTGTGGGGCAAAAGGTATCCACAAGAGTACAAACTCCAGTCTTCCCTACTTCCCAGTGCAGCTGTCTTTGACTTCCAGGGAAATCTTTTCCCAGCTGCCTCCAAGTGCTCCACAAAAAGAATGTAATGGTCACTTGTGACTGAATCCCTTCATGCAGCAGATAAGGGCAGATCCCACTGTGACATCCCATTGCTGCAGAGAGGGAAACCGAGGCAGAGAGGAGATAATGATTTACACAGAGCAACTGAGAGAGAGGGAAAAGGATCCACATAATTTAAGACCTCTGGTTTAATCCTGAAATGGTCCTTTCTGGTTGAAAGCGTTGCCTCCCACTGTATTATGAGGTTGTGGACGGGGGGAAAGGGTTGGCTTTAAGACTGCAGCATTAAAGTGTTGTCCTCTTTCAGCTGAAGATGATACTGATAAAATGCTGTGACATCTCCAACGAGGTCCGCCCGATGGAAGTAGCAGAGCCCTGGGTGGATTGCTTACTGGAGGAGTATTTTATGCAGGTGAGAGTGAGGAAGAGATGCAATTGCACAATTTCACAATTTTCTGCTCTTCCCAAATCCCACCTCAGCTACAGATGCTCTGCTCTCTGACAGCTCGGTCTAATTCTAGCTCTGAACTGCCTGGTTTAGTGGAATTTTCCCTGCCCATGGCAGGGGGTTGGAACTGGTTGATTTTTAAGGTCCTTTCCGACCCAAACCATTCTATGATCCCATGGAAAGTTTCTCATTCAGAAAGTCAGACAAGGATGCCAGCAACAGAACCTGCTCAGAAAGCAAATGGGTGCAACTGATTTTTTTCTTTTAGCCATTAGTTGAAAAGGAGATGTAATTTCTGGTTGGATACCTGAAAATAATGACTCTCTGGGGAATGATGAGGAAATCACAGAACTATTCCTTCTCTTTCAAAGCAGCAAGAGCCATTACCAGCTTTCTGAATGCTCTGAAATATTTCACCTCACGAGTCCAGTTGGCTTGCAAGGGGAATTTGGCACATTGCAAAGTGCCTGATTGCAAAGTGTTCACTGGAGGTGAACCCTTTCACTCTGGAATTGAGCAAAAGTCACTGAACAGAATTCCCTTTATTCAAAGAGAATATTGTTGCTCTCAACAAAGCAGATCTCTTGGCCTGAGGGAAGCACATCTCTGCTCTGTGCTATCTTCAAACACCTCTGTGATCTGCATCTGAGGGCTGCTGATCTGCCTGGTGCATGAATCCTCTCACAGCCCTCTAGCCAAGATTAATATTTACTGTCTCTGGTTTGTTCCAGAGCGACCGAGAGAAA
This sequence comes from Grantiella picta, assembly GCA_013397955.1. Taxonomy (NCBI): domain Eukaryota; kingdom Metazoa; phylum Chordata; class Aves; order Passeriformes; family Meliphagidae; genus Grantiella; species Grantiella picta. Next base: position 104,503 of record VZRM01009043.1, on the reverse strand, counting down.
TCCGAGGGGCTCCCGGTGGCTCCGTTCATGGACCGCGACAAAGTGACCAAACCCACGGCACAGATCGGATTCCTGAAGTTTGTCCTCATCCCCATGTTTGAAACAGTGACAAAGGTACAGTCACCCAGGCCAGAAACCAAAGAGAGGGAGAGCAGAGCTTCAGTGTTTGCCCCAGCAGGTGTTTGGTTATGCAGGGAAATGGGGATGTGCCTTCCACACCCCGTTTTCGGCATGTGCAATGAAATAATGCAGCAAGTTGATGAATGCAAAAGGAAATGTTGATATTCTTTCTCTTGCTTCCACCTAGCTATTCCCAGAAGTGGAGGAGGTGATGCTCCAGCCTCTGTGGGAATCCAGGGACCACTACGAGGAGTTAAAACAGATAGATGATGCTATGAAAGAGGTAAACTCTAATTATCTCCTTGATTCGGTAAATATTATGATTGAATAAAACAAACATTATAATTAAGCAGCAGCTGAATTCTGAAACAGCCGGAAGGCAGAAACCCCAGGGATAACTCCTGAGGGGAACACATCAGCAAAAACTTCTCTCTGGAGGGATCTGCCTTCCTTTGGGAAGTTTGCCTGGGTTACACTGCAGCAAAACTGGGGCTGGGCAATTCATGGCTCTGCAGCACCAGTGCATGAGTTTATTTTCTGGGAAGGATCTTCCAGTCACGTGTGTGTCATCAAGGATGTGCTTGGCATTTTATGAGGAATTACCCTGTCATGCAGAGCACTCAGGAGGATTAAAATCACAACCAGTGAGGCCATTTCATGGCCCATTGGGGACCTTCATTTAGAGACCGTGTCTCATTTTGACATGTAAGGCTCAGGGGAGGTGGGAATTCACTGTGACCGTGTTTGCTGTCTCTCAGCAAGTCTGCATTGCCTCAGGAGGCTGGCGGGGCAGATCCTAGTGCCCAGGGCAGCAGTCAGGGTGCAGGTCCAGCTCCCTGCAGCCTTTGACAATGGCCCTGCACCCCTTCCTTGCACACCTCTCCCAGTGCCATTTTCCCTGCTGAGACCCACGACAAAATGCCCAAATGGCATCACAGAGTAGGGGTTTTCTGACATGACAAAGTTCATCATGTAGGTACTATCACAGGGTACTCTCAGCCACTCCATCATTAAAATAAATTGGGAAATGCCCCAGAACACCAGTGGTGCTGATATTGTTTGATTTGTGGGTAATGAAGGTTCTTCCACTCAATCATCCATGAGTGGAATAGGAGCTTTGCTGTAGCTCCCATCTCCTCCAAGTGCTGTGGAGGAAAAGCCCCTCAGCATTCAAGCACTGAGGCTTATTGATCAAAGAGCTCAGGCTTTGAGGACTCTAAGTTTTAAAGGAGAACAAAATCTTTTAGGCATTTTTCAGTTTAGAGAGGAGCATTTCTCAAACGAGGGCAAAAGAACTCAAATATGACTGCCAGACTTTCTGAGCCTTTTTCATCTTTCAAGTTGAGCTGAGATTTTACTTCTGGTTAACAGAAGCTGTCAAAATAGCATTTTTATACAAACTGATGGAGCTTTAATTACAGTGTATTGGCACAAGAGGTCTTGGAAAAATAGGAGCTGCTTGAATTCAAAAATATCCTGAAACAAGAGGATTTAATTAATAATCTGAGAGCCCAGAACAGGAGATGATGACAAAGACTGAGTTCTGTTTACTCAGGACGTTCATCCAGAGCTGTTTGGATGAAACAATGCCTGTGATATTCCAAGCTGCTGCCTATTATTTCCCAGGAAATGTTGCACATGCTTTGTGGAGAGCAGAGTGTGGGACTCACAGCAGCGCTGGAGAGCAGTGCTCTGAGTGTGAGTCAGGGGTATTAATCCTGCTTTGCTCTTCATTCCAGCTGCAGAAACAGAAGAGTGAAGGTTTGACGACCGGCAGTACTGAAAAGTGAGAGCAAACAGCCTTTGAACAAAAACACATGAGCCCTGAGGCTGCTCTGGTGTTGAGAAATGCTGTATTTGCCGAGCAGACGTGGTGGCTACGTCAAATTCCAAGTGGGACCATACAGGGAAAGGTGGCAGGGATGGATCCACAGCCTGCAGCCTCCTCACTGAGGTGCCACCACAGCCTCCTAGGGATCCCTGTGCTCCAGCATTCCCACCACAGCCTCCTGGGGATCCCTGTGCTCCAGCCAGCCCACCAC
>VZRM01009043.1:41773-102290 GCA_013397955.1 Grantiella picta | reverse complement strand
CACAGCCTCCTGGGGATGGATCCCTGTGCTCCAGCATTCCCACCACAGCCTCCTGGGGATGGATCCCTGTGCTCCAGCATTCCTACCACAGCCTCCCAGCAGGATTCCTGCGCTCCAGCATTCCCAGCACAGCCTCCCAGCAGGATCCCTGTGCTCCCAGCACAGCCTCCCAGCAGGATTCTCCCTGTGGACACTGCACAGCTCCAATCTTCAGCAGATCTGCCTTTTTGGTGACCAAGCCACCCGCAGTCTGTAGAGACAGATCAGAGTTTAGCTAAGGAGCCTTTTCTGGGAAATGATGCACTGGCACCAGGAGCTGTATTAGTCAAGATCCTCTCTCCATGTGTACAGCAGTATGCTAATTACAGCAGTATGCTAATTACAGCATAGCTCACCAGATGCTTATACACTGACAAGGGTCCTGGCATACATTTTTGTTTGCCTAGTAGGCCCTAATGACACATTTCTCTGTATTATTCTCTGAATTTTATAGTGTTCACAGTACATTCAGAAGCCCAGCATAGTGGATGCAATTGTCTTTTTTTTTTTTTTCTACACTAGAAGAAATCAGAAGGAACCTTAGTGAGTTTGCAGGGTCAGTTGTGGCCTGGGACAACTGGACACCATGGGATCCTTCAGCATGAGCAAAGAAGGGAGCACAAAGCTGAGAAAACCATGGTGCAAACACATTTTTATCCTTGTTGACACAAAAAAAAAACCAACAAGAGACACCTGCAAAGATGTACAGTTTTTTTTTTTTTTACTTTTAAACTGATCTGCTAAATAATATATTCTTCTACAGAAATGGGTGTTGCTATTGTTTCATTCTGTGTGTGTTCACATGAGAACTGTGTTCCTAAAGACCAGTGCTCCCACCATGAATACAAGGTAAGGGGCTGCACAGGAGAGGGGAGGGATGGTTTTATTTAGAGGAGAAGCTTTAGAATTATTCCTGTGGTACATCATGAGTGCAGCAGCAGAAGAGCTTCAATTCCATTGGTGGTAATGGTTGAGAGCCAAGCTCTGCCTGGGAGTTGCAGCTGTGTGAGCAGAACGATGCTGTGATTAATTCCTGGGCACCACCTCACCAAAGGGAAGGCTGGAAATAAATCTCCCATCCTTGTGACCATGAAAGTCAAGCCACAGCCATGGTGTTCACCTCCTGTACCCCTGGTGTCTCCCCGCTGAGAAAGGTTGTCCTCCCTGAGATTTCAGTTGTTATTATGGCATGGCTGCCTCCTGCTCTGGAAATTCAGATTCATTCTCCTGTTGTTTCTGCACATTATTTCTGAGTTTCGCTCTTGTTTCTCCCCCAGTGCCATTTCCCAGGTTTGGTCTCTTTCATTTGCACAGAAGTGTATTATTTCAGTTACTCTCCAACCTCTCAGGGAGATCAAAATTACCTCAAAACGTCCATCCCTCTACCCTGTTCCTACCTGCAAGTTTCCAGAGAGCCAGGACAGACTCACAGCTAGTTCTGTTTGCTGGTGCCTCCTCCTTTAAGCAGCTTTTTCTGTGGTTTTGGGCTTTCTGCTGCAAACTGGGAAAGGCTCTGATCCCGGGATTTGAACAGATCCCAAGGGAAATGGGAAGATCCAGGCATAAGTTCAGGTCCAACTCACAGACATCTTCATGAATGGATGAACTACACCCTAGTTTTGATTCATCTCAAACTTCTGATGCTTGAAAGTTGAATCTGAATTATGTGGTTTGTGCCCTTTCTCTTTACTAAATCTTATAATCCAAAGTCCGTTGTGACCCAGGTTGTTCTGCTGTGAAATTCTTCACTACTTTTGCACAAGTAACTCGAGTTTACCATCTCCTTTCAAACGGATTTCCGTCCCAAATCAGTTCCCAGAGCAGATGAGCTGTGCAGGAGCCATAAACAATTGCTCAAGCCTTGCCAAGTCCTGCACTGAGCTCCTCACATTAGATGAGAAAACCTTCTGTACAAACCTGGCTGCACCCTCCTCCCACTAAAACTTCTTAAGAGTTAGTTCCTAATAGGAAGTTTTGCTTCAGCTGGAAGGATTTTCTCTAACCACAAACCCTAATCCAGCAAGTATTTATCCACGTGCTTAACTCCCACCAGCCCAGTCATGGGCTCTGGCACAGAGGAGCTGCTAGCACGCTGCAGCCTCCTTGCTTTCTCTACCTGAAGTGCAGGGATTTTGGGGAATTGATGGCTTGCTTTGGCTCTGCCATTTTTAGGAGCAACCAAAAAACAATTTACTGGAGAGAGGTGAACAGAAGCCATTGGTGAAATCCCTCTGAATGTCTTGGAGCTGCATCAGAAACGTGGGAAAAGGGAATGCAACCCATCCTGAGGGCTGCAGTAGTGACTGTGGTGATGCTGTCTTGTGCTGTGAGGGTTATTGAAAGAACAGGCAACACCCAGGCTGCTATTCATAGGCAGCTGTAAAAAAAAGAAAAAAACTACAATCACAACCAGCTAATGGCATAAATGGGAATACCACAGTATTTTTTAATCTCATTTGTCTTTGTAATATTAGATTTTTAAGAGACAGTTCTCTCAAGACATGTTTAACCAAGGGAGATGGAAGGCATTCTCTCATCATTCTACTTTCTTATACTTTTCCCACAATATTTAACATTGTGATTCATATGCTAATTAAAGGATTCGAGAATCTTGGCAATCAGCCCATTAAAATGTCACATATTTCCAAGGTGACATTTTAAAACTAGACTTAGCATGAGAATGAAGTTTTTTGAGGCAGAGAGACAGATGTCTCAAGTGTGATTTAATCTTTTCTCCCCCTATTCCAATGAAGAACAGTGGATATTAGATCTCAGTGTTGTTTCAGTTTACAGTGGGTGTCTTACAAAGGACTCTCCATGACCTGTTAGGATTTCCAGCATCATGACAATTCTACATCCATCCCAGCATTGCATTGCTACTCCTGGAGTTGTGATCAAAGCTGAACATAAAATGGGTTATAACAATTCCACACCATTTAGCCTGGGAAACTAATTATGAGCTCTGGGATTTTAATTTTTTTTTTTTTTAAAGCTGTGAGATCCCACAGCCCATTACTCTCTTCATTTTTTCAGTATGGTTTGATAATCAGATCAAACTAGGGCTGCGTGTCTTGGGAAGAAAACAGCTTTTTAAAAATGTGAGTACCCCCACAGCAACCAATTTACAAGGGAAATTTAGTGTCTGCTAATGCACAGGTCATGTAATGCCACAGGAGTATCTGTACATGGAAATTGTTCATCTCAGAGCAGCAATAACAACAGCATCTGCTCCATGTGGGAGTATGAGCCTGTCAGGATTGACATTGTCATGCACTGTGCAATTTCCAGCTTTAAACTGCAGGTTTTTCCTGCAAACTACCCCTTTTCTCTGGAAACACCTGAAGAGCAAGTCTTACCTTGGTGCCTGGTCTGTGGGATTAGGAGCACACTGCTTAGGATTTATGTCCAAGGACAGCCTCATGTAGGACCATCCAGCTGCTGCTCTGAATCCCAAATCTAGGAAATCACTGTTCTGGAATCAGACACTTCCCAGCTCCAGGCTGTGCTCCAGAGGACACCAGGCAGCTGCTGCCCTTCTGAGCCACCCTTGTGAACAAGCAAAATGAAGAAAAGGCTTTCTGAAGTGTGTTTTAAAAAAGTTTGGATGCTCCCTTTTTTTGGCAAGATGGTAGAGCAGCAGGTGATATCTCTCTCAGATGTCCAGGGTAGTGCTTAGGCAGAGGTGTAGTTTGGGCTCTGAAAAAATGGGGCATTGGAGGTCTGTGCATGAACGCTGTGATAGCACAAAAACCCAGCAAGACTTAATAAAAACCCTATATCTGCCATTGGCTTCAAATCCCTTCTAGGGTGAGTCACAAGCCAAGGCTTCCCTCTCCTTCCAAACAGGGAGACCCACATTTATAAAGCCCCTTGTGGCTTTTGGATGCAAAACTCAACAGTTCCCATTATCAGTGAATAAAAGCTCCTGGCCAAATCTACATATTAGCTGTCCTCATAAATGATGGAACTGTCACCAGCAGGTCAGACCTCTGCGGTGAAGCAGATCTGGCTCCTGGTTAGTGAGGAGTCAAACTCACAAAAAAAGCTTTCTGGCTATTTTGGCACATGATCAGGAATCACAGGTGTGTTCAGGCACAAGGACACACATAAAACAGCTATCTGTAGACATTTTTGTAGCACCACTCTTGGCTCTGTTGCAAGACAAACTTAGAAACCAGGAGGGCTTGGAAAGTGTAAACCGGTGTTGTCACAGCCAACGTTTGCTATAAAGTCTCTGAGGAAAAATCTCTGTTTTCCAAACTGTGTGGAAGCACAGTTACTGCCTGGCTGGCAGAGCTGGCACATCCTCTGCCCTAAAGCTCCAAACTGACAGGGATTTGGAGCACCTCTATGTCATTTGATACGAAAAAGAGCTTTTTCTCAGCCCACTGATGGTGTTCTGGACACAGGACAGCTGGGACACACTCCAGGCTGGAAAATGGCATGAGAAAATCAACAGAGAAACACATAAATCCTCCTCAAATTTGTCTGCCCAAGCCATGCCTTCTGGAATGCCCAGTTAGCAGCTGCCCTGGGTAAGCCCTGGAAGCCAATTTGTCCCCCAGTGCTTGTGCTACCATTCCAGGGCTGACCAAAAGTTACAGCTTGTTCTTAGGGGCATTGACCAAATCCATCTTAAACACCATCAGCCTTGGGGCATTGACCACCTCTCTAGGAAGATTTCTGTTTTGATGAGCAAAAAAAAAAAATTAGTACAAACCAGAAAGCTCGAAATTTCCTTTTCTTTACTGAACAAGCCTCAGCTAAATGAAATGAGCATTCAGAGCAATGCTTATGTGTTTGAGCTATTATTTCCCTTCCAAAAAAAAAAAATTATTCATTTCAGGCAATGTTATATTAAAAAACAAACCCAATTAGAAGTGTTTTCCACCACTTCTCCTTGCCAGGCTTTGAAACAGCCGTGGCTGGGCTGGGATCTCTCCTCTGGACCCTGTGGGATGTGGTGGGCAGCAAAGACATGGGCTGCCCTCCCACCACTCCACAGTGCTGTCCAGGATAACTGGACTCCCAGGGTGACTCCAGGACTGTCCAGCAGGTCCAGGGAGGTGATTTCTTATCTTGGCAAAGAGCTGCAGAAATATGTTCCTAAAGATTATAGGGTAACAGGTCCAAAACACCGTGTACTTCTAGAAGTTCACCAGGGCACTGTGTGTGTCATAAAGGACGACTTCATTTCTTCCAGGCTGTAATTTTTTCTCGCCCTCACTCAGGACTTTGATCCTCCTCCTCTTGCCTGCTGTGTGTGTTGCCAAGGCCAGATCTCCAGGGGCAGTGACTTTTCCCAGCTCCTTCGCTTGCAGAGGACACATCACCCATTTTAGGGTTGTTGAGCCAAGGCTGAGTCATCCAGAGCTGGGGAGATCCTGGTTTGTAGTGGACAAAAAGCACAGGAATCTCCCCTTTATTTACAGTACATTTGATCCTGCCAGGTGTGTCATTTCTTCACCCTGGATGGTGATTTATTCATTGACCTCTCCTTCAGGCTCCTTTTCCACCCACGCAGGTGCTGCCTGATGGATGCACAGGCTGAACACCTCCATGAAACACTGAGTTACAGCAGGTCAGCCAGCTTCATCCACTGGCAACTACATCCAAAAGGCAGGAAAAAAAGCATTTCTGAGCCTACATTTTTATTCATGTGTTTATCGAACTATTTTTGCTGAGGAGAAAATTGTGAACACTCGATGGCACCCACAGTTTTGAGCTGCACTGAATTACAGACATTCACATGGCTCCACGTAGGTGTTCTACAGATTCAGGCATCTTTTGCATGAAAATACATAAAATTAAACTGAAAAGGTTACAAGCTGATTAATATTAAAGGCTTGTACCAATTAGGATGGTACAGCTCTTTCTTTCAAACACGAACTATGCAGGCTAACTCAGAGTGTTTACTACTTCCAATACTGGGATTAAGTCTATTATTTCCAGTGCAACCACCTTGTAACACCCCTGAGTTTATCTCTAGGACAAAGGTCTTTTCTCATCCTAGTTGTTAACATTTAACTAGGGAGACAATAATCGTTCTGAGAGACACATTGTGCATGGAGAGAGAGGTGGGATGGCGTGACTTACAGGAGGAACTCGGAGTTTGCAGAGTCAGAATGGTGTTTGCAGACCGTAAAAGTGAGTAACAACCCCTGGGACCTTCTTCCAAAAAAGAACTGAACCCTGTGCTGTGCATCGCGGATGGATTTGCTTTCCATGCACTGGGGTCAAAATCAAAGCCTATTTGCCAGATAGGATTTTCCTGTTCTTTTTAAATTTATTTTTGAGCCCTGTCTTCTTCAGAGCTCAGCAAAAAGTTCATTTCACCACCACAAGTTAAATCAGAATTCGCCCTCTGAATGTGCATTTACTGCAGGTTGGTGTCTCCAACGAATTGCCTGGAAAATGAGCTTCTCTGCAAACACACCAGGTACTCCAGAGGAGACAGAAGAGCCTGGATTAGCTGTGGGTGTGTGGCAAATGCTCCCATATCCCAGCTGCTGCTGTATTTTCACTGCCAGGGCACTGGCAGCACAGCCAGGGATGCGCTGTGCTGTGGGGCTCTCCCTTCCTCCCCAGAGGAGGAGGAGGAGGAGGAATCCCAGGAGGCATTAGAGGAGGATCTGCAGCCAAATCCTTCTGCCATTTCCCTTGGTGCACAGCAGGAGCATTTTGATCTGCAGGAATGATCTTCAGGCTCCCATCTGCACTGCCAGCAAGGCCAGTCCCTTTGAAGAGGGACAGGGCAAGGGGAAGTGGCTGCAAACTAGAGCAGAGTAGGTTTAGATTAGATAGTGGGAAGAAATTCTTTGTGTGAGGCACAGGGTACCCAGAGAAGCTGTGGATGCTCCACCCCTGGAAATGTCCAAGGCCAGGTTGGATGGAGCTGGAGCACCTGGGATAGTGGAAGGTGTCCCTGCCCATGGCAGGGGGTGGAAAAAGATGGTCTTTAAGGTCCTTCCAACCCAAACCATTCTGGGATTCTGTGTCAGGCTCAGGAAGGGCACTGGAATCCCTCCTGCTGCAGGGGATCCATCCGAGGGGCAGCTCCCAGGGCAGCAGAGACTGGCATTGATGAGCCAGGGGAACACAGGGCACTGACAGAGGGACTCAGAGGGACACAGGACACTGACACCCCTTCCCTGGGCCCTGTGTGGAAAGAATAAAACTATGAACAAAGTGCCAGGCCCTGCTGCCTAGCACCAAAATAAGAAGCACTGCTCACCTGGGCACCAGGTAAATGTCTCCGTGCTGCTGGTGTCTCTCAAGTTGCAGCACAACCTTTAACAAAGTAGGTTTGGCAGCTCCATCTGCACACAATTTTGCACACCAGGCTTGTCAGAAAAAATTCCAGCTACAGATTCACTGATGCAAGAGGCCTAGCAGGTGTATTCCTGCCATGTGATGGCTGCAGTGTTTAAATCAGGCATGATTTTGCCTTCTTCTCCCCAAAAACAGGTTCTTTAGCTGGCATCAGCTCCAGCCACTTCCCACACTGCCCAAAGCCGCAACCTTTTATGTTCTCCAGCACCTCATTTTTTCAGAATTATAGTATTAGCTCCTCTACTCCATTAAGAACCTCCTTTAAGCCAATCTAAATGTATTCTCATGCAGGGAAAAGCAGCATAATAACAAGGACATGTATAAGAGCCTGACATTTCTTTTCATGCTGGCACATAGTGTTCAAAAAGTCCCAGAAGAATATTAATGGTGTCTGTCTTTACACAGGTGAAGGGGACTAATCATTTGAAAGGACTCCCCATCTTGAACCAAGCAGGCTGTTTCATTATCCCTTCAAAAAACACATTGAAATCCCTCACAACACCCACATCAGTCTCCCCACTCCCAGCTGCACAACCACTGTTCTAAAGAATTGCCAAGGGAGGATCAAAGAAGAAAATTACACAAAATTTTTAGATTATTTTTTTATCCTCAAGGAGTTAGCGGGGTGGGGAGGATAATAGTCACTTTTCTCAGTGATTGCGTGGTGCTGGCAGTAAATTTTGCAACTGTCAAAAGCTACTGATCACTTCAAACACCTCTGCCAGGAATATGAATCCGTAAGAAATGTGCATCAGCCACCCAGCCCTGAGAGATCCCACAGGCACAACCACCAGAAAGACAAAAATCCCCTAAAACCACAACAGCAGAAATGGAGCCAATGTCTGCCCTCTCAACACTACTCTACCATGAAGTTTTTCTAGTATTTTCCTCCTCCATGTCAAGCTGAGATTTACCAGTTGGCAATTTTACAGTAATCACAGATACTAGTGAGGGTCTCTGGTGTGAATCATCCCAACTGGGTTTGGCTCAAGCTGCAACTTTGACCTTAAATCTTAGACTAAATCTCTCAAATATAAGCACTGCTTCTTCAGCCTAGCTCTAATGACACTTCCACAGTGGTTATCCACATGGGTACCTAAAACTATCACTTTGCCCTGGGAGCCTCTCAGTTTAACATTCATCCAGCTTTCTCCTGTTCCACCAGGAGACAGACATCCATCAGGATGAGATGGGAATGGGTTTCTCCACTCCTAATAAAAAGTTAGAGCAGATGCCATTAATTCTCTTTCCACTTCAAATCCTGCATGTTGCTATTTCTGAGAGAAGGCTTCATACCATGGCAGCCCCAAATTGCTGGGCAGTCTGCAGGTGTTAAGTGAAGTTTCTGCCTTGAGGAGTTGGCCACGTCAGCCAAAATGGGACACAAATAAATTCCAATGATGCACTGCATGCCCTGGGCTGAGTCAGTGGATGATGGCAGTGCTGATGCTGAATGTTCTGCAGGGACAGCAAACTCCTCCTCCCACCTTCATTCCTCATGCAGGTCCTGCTCATGATCTTCTGGGTGAGCACCTGGTGCCACCTTTGATCATCTGAGAGAGAAGTCAGGAAAGTCACAGGCATGCAGAACCCCATCAGTAAAACACTAAGTACATTTCTCCAAAATGAAGTCACCAGTGCGAACCCATTTGCACTATTTTTTTTTTTTTAGCTGAGGTTTCTTGCTTGGCTCGAGGCAGGGGCAGTGATGGCCACAGGTTGTTTCTCCTGCTGAATTCCAGGGCAGATTTACTGATTGCACAGCTCCTACCCATGGCAGGGTGTGCAGGGGCTGCTGCAGCTCCTTTACAGCCAGACAGAAGCCTGCCAAGCAATTCTACAGAGGGGATCGGGATCTGCTCACTTCCCAGAGGAGCTTGGCTGAAACTTTGGCTCCAGAAAAACTTCCCCTTCCTGCCCTAGATCTCTGTGTTCTCCTGCGTGTTCAGCTCCTCTGATGAATTTAAACCAGGATAATTTAGATATGATTTCCTCATGAATCAGTCATTTTATTGGAAGTGGATGAGCTGAGTTGGGAACACCGTGCTCAGCCCAGCTGAGTGTAAAGAGCTCGTTGAACTCGTGGGCTCAAAGCAAAGAACACTGAGGCAAGACCAGGCTGCCTCTGCCCTCCCAGGAAAGGCTTTTCCTTTACATGGGGGTGTGCTTGACTCACCTCATGTGATTTCTCCGGAAATCAGTGCCTAATGCTGCCTGGGGAGCAGGGCAGAATGTCACCATCACAGGTCACACTCACTTTACCCCCTCGTGGGTGAGTAAAAGCTTAAAGCAGTGCCCACCACAGGGGTGGTGGAATATGTCTAATTTCCAAGAGGAGCTGGATTTCCTCTAAAGGCAAAAAATGGATGGTCAGTGCTGACTGGGGCTAAATGCCCTTTGGTTGGAGGCTTTGAAGGAGCTGACAGAGCCAGAGCAGAGGGGCTGGGGGGTGTGATGTGTTTCAGGTGGATGGGAGCTGACTCTGTCCCCACACAGCCCACCTGGAGTACAGCAGGAGGGGGCAGAGGCTGTGCAGATTCTGAGAGCTGAGTGCTGCAAAAAGGGTATTCCAGCTCGGGAGCAGCTCTGCCAGCAAAGCCTGGGGGAAGGTTGGCTTCTCTGGCATCTGCTCCTGCAAACGTCCTGCATGGCTCAGAGCTGGCCAGGGTGGGATCAGCTCCCAGCCTCGGGGACACTGCCTGCCCGCCTGCCTCCTGCTCGGGAGCAGGAGAACATCACAGAATCACAGAACACTCTGAGTTGGAAAGGACTTTAAAACTCATTTTAAAAAACCCTGCCATGGTCAGGGACACCTTCCACTACCCCAGGCTGCTCCAAGCCTCATCCAGCCTGGCCTTGGACACTTCTAGGAATGCAAGGGCAGCCACAGCTTCTCTGGGCAGTCTGTGCCAGAGCCTCCCCACCTCACTGTGCCTCACAGCAAAGAATTTCTTCCTAATACCTAATCTAACCCTTCCTTCTTTTCACTTTAAACCCATTATCCCTTGCCCTATCACTACATACCCTTTTAAAAGTCCCGTAAAAATATAGCAAAAGGAGCTAGACACAGCCAGGCTTCCTTCTGTGTGTCCTCAGGCACAGCCAGCTCCCCTGTCTCCGTGTGTTCGCCTTTGCCAAGCTCTCTCCCACAGACCTGCTGGCACCAGGAAAAGCTGATCAGCAAGGGCACTGGGTGAGGAGCTCACTCATTGCCACCCTGCTCCCCAGGGCAGCAGAGAGGACTGAATGTCCAAGTGGTGAAATACCTTCTCATCCCTGGAATGAGGAATACTCAGGAATAAAGGCAGCTGCTCTTGCAGAGCTCATTGCTTACCAGGTCGTGCCATTTTCTGACCTTTTCTTTATCTCTTCAGTCTTTGATGTGATCTATATTAATAAAAGGATCCCAAATGGTTTGGGTTGGAAGGAACACTTAAAGAAGGAACCGTCCCATTCCAACCCCTGCCCTGGGCAGGGACACCTTCCACTATCCCAGGTTGCTCCAAGCCCCATCCAGCCTGGCCTTGGACACTTCCAGGGATGAGGAATCCACAATTTGTCGGGGCAACCTGTGCCAGTTGAGGAACTCCAGGAGGAGGAACTTCTTCCCTGTATCTACTCATGCACACAGGGTGCGTGGACCTGTCTATGCCTGTGGAAAAACGAGCTGGCATCTCTCAGGGAGCAATGAAGGATAAATGTGGGGATGAGGAAAGCCCTATCAGGAGAGCAGCTCCTGCTCCTCATCTCTGAGCCATTTGGTGCAGTCATGCCAGTGACACCTGCGGAGAGAGCCTGGCACTTGTCCCTTCTGTCAGTGTGACACAAGTGAAGCCAGGCTAGGCAGGAGCAGCAGGCATGGTGTCAGAGCACAAGTGGGAGCCAGGCAGAGAAGACATCAAACCAGAGGGAGAGCTGGGTGTGGGGTTCTGCTGGATCACACATCCCCCAGCAGGCACAGGAGCCTCCTTCCCACACCCACCCAGCAAAGAGGGCAGATCTTGCTGAGCTGTGCTCCCAAAATGGGAACCCAAACCACACGCTGCATCACCCAGCTCGGTGGGGAAGCTGGATGCCAGGGCAGGGCAGGTGTGCTGGTTTTGCTTAGCCCAGAACATCAGCAAGGTGTCTGTAGCATCTAAGAGAAATTTCAACCCTTCAAAAGCTGTTGTGCCTGAAGAAGGGTCTAAAGGGTGGGGAGTGGCACAAAAGTGGCTCCTGTGTGTCCTTCCTGTGTGAAGCTTCTGCAAGTTTTGCACCAAGTCCAGCAGAGCCAATCTCGGATGGCTCTGAAGGTGATGGACATGCTGCCGGCCAAGTGTGGGCCAATGAGAGATGTTAGTTATGTCTCTGTGAAAACATATTTAAGATGCAATCAAACCTCAACATTTTTTGGTGGACCATACGGGGATTCATGAGTACTTTGAGATAAGAATACTGACTGGGAGAAATAATGGGCAAAACAAGTATTAAGCTATGTTGTTAAAGTAGAATAGTAGTGAAGTATTTGTGTTATAATTGTAGTAAAATCCTAGGGGATAGATTAATTGTATATTAAATTTTGATGATTCTTAAATATGATTCACAGAAGCAAAGGGTTGGAATGTGATGGTTTTGCTAAGCCCAGAACATCAGCAAGGTATCTTTAGCATCTAAGAGCAATTCCAACCCTTCAAAAGCTGTTGTGTTAGGCCTGAAGAAGTGTCTTAAGGTGGGGAGTGGCACAAAGCTGGCTCCTGCGTGTCCTGTGTGAAAGTTCTGCAAGTTTTCACCATGTCCAGCAGAGCCAATCTCTGATGGCTCTGAGGATGATGGACATGCTGAGAGATTAGAGATATAAATTGTGCCTCTGTGAAAACACATTGAAGAAGAAATCAAACCTGGACAAGAGGGCAGGCAAGCAGCAAGGCAGGGCATTGCCTCTGTGGTGCCACCACAGCCACGTGTGAGGCCACAGGGCAAGAAGTGACCTGGGAACCTCCTAAGAGCCACAGCAGCTGTGATTAATTCCTCCATGGATTTTCCCTTTGCTGTCTCAAGAACGCTGCTGGCTTTCCCAGCAAGCACAACAAAAAACTGAAAAGAACCTCCTGCTTTTTGGTTTAGTCAACTCACATCCAGTGCCCTCCTGAATGTACCGGCTGCTTATGTACAGGAAATGAAAATGCAGCAGCAGCTTTTCCTGGCTGGTGCCTGACACATCCAAAGGGGTGGAGCTGCTACACCTGACCCAGTGCTGTGAGTGTTCAGGGGTCTCTGCAGCTCCAAAGGTGAAACAGGAGGATTTCCCCCCTTTTTAAATTTTTCATTTTAATGTAGGTTGTACCTGTGCTGGGTTACGAAACGGAAACAAAACAAAAAGTGGCTGAAATTTCCTCCTGCACCATGGAGAGGAGAGAAGGGAGAGAGCTTGATTTGATATTATTCCTTTTGACTAGAAAAAAATATGAAATCTTATTTAGCTGGCTTTACACTGAGCAGGGAGATGACTGGGGTGTTTTGTTCTAATTTGGCCATGGGAGTTTTCTTTGGTTGCTTTGGGTTTTTGGAGAGTTTTTTTGGCTTTGAATGAATGCAGTGGCAAGAGAGCGAAAAGGCTTAAAATCCAATTTTATGATGTAATGTCTAAAGTCATTACCTCTATATTAAAACCAGCAGGTAGAAACTGCTCTTCTCCCTAAAGAAACTCCTTTAAGAGATTTCAGGGAAACTGAGAAGTATCAGTTGATTTATATTGCTCTTCCTAGAAGTTGCCTGACACAAAACAGTTCTGCCTTGTTTACAAACAGGAATTTCCCAGTAAAGTATTCCAGAGACACAGTGCATGCAAATCTTAGAGACAGTGACTAATTACTACAGTCATTATTTCCTTGAAGATAAGAAGGTTTCTCTTTCAAATGGCTTGGTTTCTTTGCTGAACACTGTTGGCTTTAGATGCAATGATGAGTTATTACTTCAGGTAAATCTAAATGCACACAGATAATAATATAAATTCTTCCACATGCCAGGAAACAGGAAAAAGTCAGAGTAATGTTGCTTTTAATTTGATATAGCTGGTGGGTCACACCCTGCCTTTCTTGAGCTTTGAAATAATTAGAAAGCAAAGGAAGCACTGATATGTGAAATACTGCAGGGATAAAGGGGAAAAGGCAATGGAGAAATCC
Organism: Grantiella picta; assembly: GCA_013397955.1. Classification (NCBI taxonomy): domain Eukaryota; kingdom Metazoa; phylum Chordata; class Aves; order Passeriformes; family Meliphagidae; genus Grantiella; species Grantiella picta. The sequence goes on along the minus strand of VZRM01009043.1, from coordinate 88,755 downwards.
AATTGGAGAAATCCAATCCAAAAGGCAATGGAGAATTGCAGAAAACTAACCAGAATTTATATGGAATGCTGCCATCTTGACAACATGCTGCTGAGAAAATACAGTAACACAGCTCTTATTTAAAAGCACAAAACGCAGGTGGGTTGCAGCACAGCTGTAAAGGCAGTGAATCAAGCTGCAAGCCTGAAAACCTGCACAGATGGAATGCCAAAAATGGATGCTTTAATTGTGTTTGCACGTTGAATATTGTGTTTCATAACTGCCTCCCTCCAGTAGTCACTTCAGAAAGGACTAACAGCAACAGCTACTTGTTTATGTTGTATTTTCTTTAACACAAGGCGTGGAAAACTCTAAAGTACCAACCTGTGCTGCTCCCTGGACATTTCACAGGATTGAGGTCATCCCTCTCTCCCACACAGGTCAAGGACATGAGGGCCACCTGCAGTGGGGTTCTTTTTCCATTACAAGTCAAGTCTAAAGCCAAAGGGTGATACAACAGCAAGATATAACACATGGTTAGGATCTCCTTACTTTGTGTCAGAAAGAAGTTTGGGTCCATGAATAGCTGGGATTTTTTTGTTTGGTGTTGGGGCTTCTTACATATATATAACTACATATTTATATTTATACATTCTATATATCTGTGTGTATATATATATATATATATGACTAGGTTTGACAGTCCAAAATCAGAGTTTCCATGCCAGATAAGACTATTAAATTCTTATTATCCCTATGGGCAAGATGCAGGAATATTACATGCTGCTTGTAGGTGTAAATCTGCTTAAATCTCAGACAGGTGAGTAACTGTTCAAAGCTTTTCCATGGAGAGCTGGAGCCTTGCTGTTGACAAAAGCAGGGGAAGCTCCATGACTGAGTTCATGTCCTATTTGCTTCTACCTGTATTTGCCCCATGCTGATTCTCTGGAGTTAATGCATCCACCCAGCAATAAAACTGCTGTTTGAATTCAGAGTTGAATTAAGGAACCAACAACACCCAACTCCCATTTCCAATGGGCACAGACTGCAGTAAACTCACCAAAATTTGCTCAAATTCAAGGCTGTAAGGGCTGGGTAGGAAATAAGGGGCAGCCACCCCTCTGGATGTTCAGGTCATGCCCATGGGCACATCCATCTCATGCCTGTGCAAACACATCCACTGTCTCTATTAATAGAAAAGGAGAGGGGGAAAACAGAGTATTAAAAGAACTGGTGTGCAGTAGTGGGTGATAATACATTAAAAATCAGCATTCAATTCTCTTTCCAGCCTCTGCATCCACAACTACTGACGAAAAACACTTTGTGTTTTTCCTCACCACACCCCAAGTCTCCTTTCACACCACATCACCAGGACTGCTGGCAGCAGGGACAACCAGTAAGAGTTAAACCCACTTCAGGAGGACTTTTCCTCCTCAAAGCACTCCACGCAAAATAGCTCAGCAAAGAAAGCTGAAGCAGATTTTGGAGTGCACTGCAATTGGCAGCAACTTTTTATTAGCCTGGAGATAAAGAAACTACATTGTATTGGGGTTTTTCTTTTTAAAGAAGGAACATTTTTGTTTACAGACAGTTTTGTTTATAGAACAAGCTCGTTTTCAAAGTTCTGCTCAGAATGTAAGGACTGTTTCAAAGCATAGTTCTGGGCTGCATTTGATTAGGGTTCCTTCCTGCTACAACAGATAAAAGTCACTCTGTTGAACTGTGTACTTCAGAAGGGGGTTTTGGTGAAATCCCAGCAACAGGAGTAGGAAGGATATGAAATGCTGAAGAAATGCTGAGGAAATTCTGTAATTTGAAATGCTGAGAAAAAGAAACACATTTTTCCCTACCTGCATTTTTAAAAGCTCCTCAGATTGTCAGTGCTCAGGAGAGAAGCAGGGGAGCTGCACAACTGCCACAAAAATCTCCAGTGCAGCTTGGGGTGAATTTATGTGGCCCACAAATATTCTTGGAATGGTTTGAGGGTTTCCAGTCCTGCTATAAAACCACACCCTCGCTGACCCAGCCCCTTTTTCCAGGCACACATACAGGCTTTGGTTCAAGTTCAGAAAATAAACACAAGCAAGTGACATCAGGTTTAACCAACAGAAATAAATAGCTCAAATACCAGGGAGAGGAGTGTTGTCTCCCTCTGCAGCAGTGGTATTCACTCCCTTCCAAGGATTTATGTGTGTCTCTTTTCCAGTCAGACAAGGCAGATTGGAAAACATCTAAAGGAAGGATTTAGACCTTCCAGCAAAGTTTTCTTTCTCTGATCACTCTTCACAGAGCCCTTCAAAGCAAGCCACAGGCACACATGGTCTCACAACTGAAGCTCAGGAACTGCTGTGTGCAGAAAAGGAAACATGAAATGGAATAGGAAAGGAGAACTTGCAGGAAGATGAACGAAAAGGCCTGAGCCATCTGCCAGATATCACATCTCATGTCACTCCCACACACCACGATCTGTCATTGAGTTCAAGTGTTGGAAGAAATGTTGGTTTGTTCCAGGACAGCAGGCAGGGTGAGGATCACAGGAGTGCCTGCAGCCAGTGGAGATCACTGTCAAGGTCTATCCTGTGCTGAGCAAAAATATCCCTCGGGAATAGGAACTGCCATGGCAGCCTCTAATCTTTTAGAAATGTAGCAATTTTGATGTTCATGCTGAAACTCCACATAGGATCTGAAACCAACCACTGAAGGCAGTTAGCTGTGTCCTCCTCAGATTTTTCTCCCCTGAGTAAATAATTTTGTCTGTGCACATGGACTCCCAACATTCAACATCAAAGCTGCTAAAGAGAAGGGAGGGTTGGGTAAAAACCTGTGGTGAGCAGGTGTCACAGACAACAAATACAGCTTCCCAGCAGCACGGGGTTTAGGGAAACTACCAGCAAATCTGCCTACCTGATGTTGAGCTCTATTACTGACATTCAGCATCTTCCATGGGAGAAGCTGTCAGCAAACCAAGCAGCTGGGCCACACATCTGCATTTGAATGCAAAAATTCTTCATGCCCAGACACTCCAGAGAGAACCACTCACAGTGCACAGGTTAAATCTGAATACTTTTAATGGATTGTACAGATTTCCACACCTGGTTTTGTGAAGGACATTATATTCCATATGAACATGATACCATCTGGTAGATGAACACATTTTCTGCCCCGTGATGAAGCAACAAGTGGCCCCATAAGGCTCTTACTGGTAACTTCCATACTGTAATTATCCAAGAAATACATCTTTTTGAGAAAAGTTCTCGATGAAAAAGGCAGGATGCACTCCAAATTTCGCTCTCCAATGATTTTCACAGACACAGACAGTAGGATCATACTGCAATGGAAGGAGCTTCCAATAACGCAGAGTTGACTGACACATTTTACTTCTACATTGTAGCATACAAAATTAACTTTTGCACTTCTTCCTTTAGAAATATTCCACAAGTAAGAAGTAACGGATTAGAAGCTAGGCAAAATTCCAACCATATGAAGTTTAAGGATAAAAACAGAGGAGGCGAAGTCTCAGCTAAAATCTCTCATATCCAGCAAGAATTTTTTCTATATTCCCTTTCCCATACCCAGGTACACTAAGTAAGTTACATGAACTAAAGGACTTTTTAAAAAAGTTTAAAAAAACCCAACCCAAACCAAAAGTAATAAAAACAAAGTTGCATCCACTTTAATTGGCGTGTTTCCACCTGAAGAAGAAAGCCTGAACACAGTAGGCAAAAAGAAAATCCTGTTCCAAGGAAAAGACCATCTCCAATATTCACATAACATGCATCAGAGATTCCCAGGACTGAACCACTAACACCGTACTCTGCTAGAAATTTTAAGTGTGTTGTAAATGCATTATCTACTGCAAACAGGATATTGTCCTACCAGCCTACCTGAAAACCTGAATAAAAATTTAAACCAGTCTTCTTGGGTAATTTATTTTACATGTGAAGAGTCCACAGTTGGAACACTTCCTTTCCTCAAGGCAAAGGTCACAAATTCACAAGAGTCATAGTGGTGGCTCTTCAGTCTTCATCTTTTTTTTTGTCTGTCCATTGGAACCAGGCTGCACATCCTGCCTTTTCTTTTTCTGCTGCTGTGATCTCTCCTCCTTCTTCTGCAGGTACTCATCCATGTTATCAAAGGAGGCCTTGTAGAGGTTGCTGTAGTAGCTCTCTGCACCAACAAAACCTGCAGTTGGGCAAAGCAAGAACACAAGTGTTAATTCCCTCAGGGCTTTCATTGATTATTTCCTGTACTGTGATTTTAGATTGTGGCATTCCAGCTCATTTACTGTGGTCCTATCCACTGTCTCAGCCTTCCAGTACCTCAAGGGGCTTCAAGAAAGCTGGAGAAGGATTTTTGCACAGGCATGTGGTGGTAGGACAAGAGAGAATGGCTTTAAGCTGAAGGAGGGCACATTTAGATTAAATATTGGAAAGAAATTCTTTACTGTGAGGGTGGTGAGGCCCTGGCACAGGTTGCCCAGAGAGGCTCTGTACTCTCCATCCCTGGAAGTGTCCAAGGCCAGGCTGGAACAACCTGGCAGAGTGGAAGGAGGGTGGAATGAGATCATCTTTAATGTCCCTTCCAACCCAAACCACTCCGTGATTAAATATCAACATTTACACTGGGTAAGCCTGATTTGTGTTGGCAAGCAGCTGTTCAGCATTCACCAGCCAGGCAGAGACTCCATTTTTAGGCTAAAATAATCAAAGAGGCAAACACCTGATGTTGAAGCAAAGAGAAGACACAGCTCTCCTCACACACTGGACACTTGCAGAGTTCAAGGGTTTCTGTGTTTGAAAAGAATGCTGATACAACATCCCACTGGAGTTCTTCCCTGAGACCCAAGCACGACAAAGGGAGTTGCCACCTAACTGTGCTTAGCTGGCTTTTTCCCTAGAGTATTAACTTAAAAGGAAGCCAAAGGAGTAGAATTCAAATAGTTATGTTCTACTGCACAAAGAGATTCCTAGGCATTTCCTTCAATGGCTTTGTTACACTTTCTGTGAATTCAGTACAATATTCCTCAGCATCCCCAGCACTCCAGGTTTAAACAAGTTTAACTGGGAACTATCTGCTATCCAAAAATCCCCAATCAGATTGTTTCTGCAGAGAATACAGAGACTAGCTGGCTAGGTCCACATTTCTAAAAAACTGCTAGAATGGCACTTGACAAAGCCAGTGATCTCCTGTTCTCACCTTTTCCCACATACCAAAATTTACAATTTTTAAAGGACAAATGAAGAGAAATCCAGTGCCTGCTAGGGCTTGGTCCTGAAGCTAAATGTGCTAATCCACAGCAACATCCATAGAGCATTCCCCTGTTTTCTAGTAGACAATGCAGCTTTTCTTTACTCAACAAAGCACAGGTTTGTACTTTCAGGGGTGTTGCACTCACATAGTAAGAGTTTTACTGGCTCTTGACCCTGGGAGAAATTGGGTGCTGCTGGTTTGAACATCCATGCAACTCTTCCATCAGTCTGCACTAAATTTTCCTTTCTATTTTTATGGGATGAGTTATAGCACAATGTCAAACTGTTCAAAATGTCTTCAACCTGAGAGTAGGGGGAATGACTTCAAACTGAGAGTAGGTTTAGATTCAGTATTAGGAAGAAATTCTTTACTATGAGGGTGGAGAGGCACTTTGAACAGGTTGCCCAGAGAAGCTGTGGCTGCCCCATCCCTGGGAGTGTTCAATGCCAGGTTGGATGGGGCTTGGAGCAACCTGGGATAGTGGAAGGTGTCCTTGCTGATGGCAAGGGGTTGGAATTGATTTTTCTTTAAAGACCCTTCCAACCCAAACCATTCTAGGATTCTATGATACTTCCAGACTGACCATTGCATCTTAAATCACACAGAAACCTCAGACAGGCGAGAAAAGTTTATAAAAGGACAATATGCAGGGATCGCGACTGGATTCAAACAATGTAACGATCGCTTGTTTCAGAAGATGTAACTACCTTTGAAGCACTAATTATGCACTGGGATAAGTGCTCATCAAGTGAGCCTCCCCTTACTAATTAACAATAATGAACCCTGTCATGTGAGCCGTGCTCCTCTCCGAGCTGCAGATGAGCTGGTGACTGCGTTTCACACTCGTTTGCTCCACAGGCTAATTATGCCCAGAACCTCTCCTCCTGCCTGCTCTCTGTACTTCTCCGTGCTCATTTCCACTCAGACCTCATCCTCCTAATTATCTGCCTGGCTGTCACTAGCAAGTCTGCAACGTCTACATGCAAACATCTCCCTTCCAAAGGAGCACCTGACTTATGAAGACTCTACCACCTTAATTACAACTTAATGACCAACTTAATGACAGCTACATGCTAAACCATCTAACACCAGATGTTAAGGAGACTTTACAGCAGACTGAGCATTTCTGCAGCTCTTCCATCTTTACATATGGCCGCCATGAACAGACCATAAGACTGGTGGGAACTGTAACACATTTTTTAAGGAAGATTCCCAGTCTCCCAGTAAAGTACAGGAGATATATCTCTTTTAATGAGGTTTCAATACATAATTGAGATTTTAGCACATGCCACAGCCACTGCTATAATTTCAGCTGGGCGTTTTTTAAATACAAAAAAATCCTGGAAACAGAGGGTGCTTCTGAACTAGTAAACCCAGCACTATTTTTCTGGCAGAGACTGGGAGTGGGGCAGGAAGCAAGAACAAAATGTGGCAGCCCTGACACTAACCAGTGTCACCTGCTGTCCCATCCAGAGTCACACCTTCCAGCCACAGCAGGCTCCACATCATCTGCCCTGCCAAGGTGGACCCAAGCAGCCCCATTTAACAGCAGAGCTGCTCCTCCCATGGCTGTTCCATCCTGACTGTCCCTGTGATAAAAGTCCCACACCCAGGCAGGAGACAACACAACAAACAGCAGTATTTGATGCCACAGCAGTGAGACAGACTCTCCCAGAGGCTCTTTGGAGACATACCTGTGATAAGGTGTCTATGGAAAAGCTATAAAGCTGCAATTCTGCTCTAAATACCTACTTGGTTCTGTGATAACAGTGACCTGAACACACTTCATTATCTGCACTGGCTTCCACACCAGACAGAGAAAACAAGAATGAGTGACTTCAACAGCTAGCTGAACTGACCTAAACTCCAATCTTGTTCCTAAATCTTAAGCTTGAATGGTAAAAACTGCATTCCCTAAACCTGTAGGCCAAACTACTCACCTTCAAACACTGTCCAGTTGTCTTGAATATGTTTTGACATCTTCTGTGATCCTTTGTCATCAGTTACAGCCTGGGAGAAGGAGGAATGCTGCATATTATTTTGGGATTGACAATTTTATGTTTCACAACATGGTGAAAAATGCAACAGCTCTCAGAAGAGTGTAGTGAAGCAGAGCAAATGTAAAACCTCCCTGATCTCTTCTAAGCTCGTTTTTTCTAGGACTGTTATTGAAACTTGGCCTGAGATCTCAAGTTGAACTGGGAAGGCTTTGCCATTTGAATGAAAAAAATTAATTCCCACTTACTAATCTGTGAGGAAAAGAAGTATCCCAGGGAACACGTTAGGGTCAAAGAACATACTTAAAAGTTTCATTTCAAACCACTTCACAACTAGACCATAATTAGCTGGGGACTTACAAGGATAACAAATGTGTTTCCAGTTATTTAATAGGCAATAAAAGAGAACTTGAGAGCACAGACCCCAAATCTGATTCCCTGTTCTCAGTGAAAATAAAGTAATTACCTTAAAGCTCCCAGAATGCATTGTCCTACAAAGGAACCCTCAGAGGCAGACACAAGGAAAGCTGTGTGGAAAGCATTCCTGAGCAAACCCAAAGGGATTTTGTTGGTTTGAGGTTTGTTGTTTTTTTTTTTAATCAAGTGTAGCCCACAGAAAGCTCAGGCAATAGTTTACAGTACTGAGTGCTGACAACCACTCTGATCCTGCTGTGCCAGATGGCAGCTTTAGCTGACAACACACTGGTGCTCTTGACACCTTTGCATTATTCACAGGTGAGAAGTGGGAGATGTCTATCTATGGCTTTTACTCCATCTCAAGACAGAGAGACAGGTGCCTTTTAGATTTCATGGAACACCAAACTCCACTTCTGTTGTGACCTCAAGACATCACCAAACACTCAGGATTTTCAGCATTAAAAAAGTACCTTCCACTGTCCATCACAGGCTCTGTACAAAAGAAGAGGAGCTTCCTTGTCTTCCTGCAAAATCCACAGGTCTCCCTTTTCCTCAAATGCAACGTCCCAACCTTTGTGTTTCAGAGAGATTTGCTGTTTGTAAACCAGCTGCTGGGCAGTGGCATCGAGCTGAAAGATGTAGACTGTGGGAATACTTTGAGAGGAAAAACTTAATTACCATTATTACCAAATCCACCTACAGCCACCACTTGCACAGCAAACTACAGACACCCACTCTAATTCCAAACAGAGCCAAAGCAAAGTGGTTAGAATAAGCACTTCAAATGCAGTTTGCTTACATGATCTGAGTCAGAAGCTGTAAATACCCAGCATGTCAAATGGCTTTTCAAGTGTTATGTGAAAGAAAAAGCAGCTAGTGCTGCCTTCTCTTTAAAAGAAAAGGTAATAAAGACAATTTTGTAAGGGTTACTAAGGACTTATATGAGGAGTGTTGCATTGTGGCACATTGGCCTACAGGGCTGCACTTGAAGGAATATACAGCTGAGCACCAGTCAAAATAAAATGTTCTCCAGCTCTTGTACATCCCAGCATTCTGTTTCCTTCACTGAGGGAAAAGCATCGCAAACTGTACAAAATTTAAGTAAGCCAGGCAACCCTTGCACTCCCCTCTGCATTCAGAAGAGGCACAGTGAGGACTCAGAGGCTCCCTGTGAGGCCACAGGCACTGCTGGACATCTGGAGATGCACAAGTATCTGGAGTACCAAGTGCTGCAGGCTCAGGGACAGTCAGGACAGCCAGCAGGGAAAGCTGGGGTGATTTTAGGCATTGTTCCATGAATTCTTACCTGTCACACAGAATGGCAACATAACCACCTTGACAGCAGTAGGTTATTCTTGACACGGTGTATTTCTATTAGGAATAGAAATATCCTTGTGAGTTAAGATCATTTTTGGGCAGAAAACTCACATTCCATTTCACTAGGAGCCTTTAAAATCTAGCAGATGTCTTAATTTACAGCGAGCTAAGCAACATAATTACCTTCAAACTGCAGTCAAGTTTATTTTTGTACCAGTGTTTGCTGTTTTACCAAGTTTTCCACACTTCTCCTTTCCACACTGCCCAGAGATCAAATGTAAAGGTTTGAGTGAACTACTCTTAGCAGACAAACCAACAGATGAAGGAAAACACACCACCTTCAAACATTTTCTCCTGCAATGCTAATGGCAAAAACATTGACATTAGTCTGCTCAGGCAGAATATCACACCAGCAGCTCAGATATTACAAACACAAGCTATTAGCTGCTGCTCTGTTTGTTAAAAAACGAAGATAGTGATGCATAGCTAATATCCCTAATATCCCTGCTGTGCTGTCTCTGTTTCAACCTGTGTCTGGGTGAAGCCATCCTGCTACACAGAAATTGTGTTCTGAACAACAAGGAAAGACTGCCCGAGGTAATTTTCCTCATTAAAAAAACCCCAAAAAACAAAACAACCCACAATGAAAACAAGAACAAAAAAACCTCCACATCACACTCCTAATTTAGAAGTTACACGGTTTTATCTGGGAGAGAAGCAGCACCTTTGCTGCACAAACCATTCTACTTGGAATATAAAACAACTGATTCCATGTTCCTCGAGTGGGGAAGAACTTGGGAGGAGCAGAGAAACTGCAAGAAGATGTCCTGGGGTGCTTCTTCAAGAGTATCTATTATATAATGTGAAAGGCAAAACTGCAACAGCAAACTGCTGGTTCTCAAGTGTATTTTATAAGCAGCGACAACACCAACACTGCTGATGACTAAAACCTTCCAAGTAGAGAAGCAGAGAGTTATTTCCTTTAGGGCAGGGAAAATACATCTTTTTGACACTCTGCTGGCAGAATTCTGATGTATCCTCAAATACCTCCACCTCTTTCCCTAACACAGCACTGGTCATCAGACAGAACCTCTGGTTCATGAAGTTAGGGTGAATTTGGGAGTAACCACAGGATTTTACCCTTGGAGCTACCAGCTGATGTGTAGGCACTGTCAGGGTGCTTGTTTCACAGCTCTGCAATCCGTGTAGGAAAGCAAAACAAGCTGTAAAGCTTTGAAAAATTCAAGTCAGCAAGTTTAACACCAGCAGCTAACTATTTTGTCAACAGCACATGATGCAACTACTAAGAGAGAAACCAACTGTGGGAAAGAAAATTAATTCATGGTATAAATAGAGCTGAAAACAATTTTTTTTTTCCTCCGGCACATGAGAAAAATTGTGTGATAGTTTCATGGAGGGAAGCAAGAACAGCATGCACACTTTTCACTCATCTCAACCACCTGTTTGGACAGGAGAGGAGCCCTTTAGAAAAACCATTATCAAAAGGACTGGTACGTTTCAGAGCTCCTGGGAACAGATGGGACTAATCTCCTGCTGCTCTGCAGAAATATGAAGTTATTAGTCCATATTCAGCATTGGGAGCCAGGACCTCTGTTTCACACAGACATAAAAAATGGTTCCAAATACCAGGTAGGGTGAGAGGGCCGAACCAGAAAGGTTTTCTGGTTGCTAATGTGGCTAAATGCAGTTTCTGCAGGATGGAGCCATTTACACCACAGCTCTGGAGTAGAACTGACAGCTCCTATTTATTGTAAGCCACCAGTGGGCTCTTCAGACACTNGCTATTTATTTCTAATAACAAAGCTCTGCCTCTCTGCCTGCTGCCTGACAAACATGCAGGGAAGTGCCCACCTACACAGCCAAGTGCTTTGTTAGAGAGACAAAGGGTTCTGTGAACTTGAATCAGGCAGCAGCTCTCCCCAAACCTCACTGGAGGAGGGAGGAGGAGGCTGTTTAGATTTGAACCAAGTTTTAGTCACAGCTGGAAAGAGACAGGAAAGTGCATCTTCTTTCCAAGTTCTTTCCTTTCCATGTGTGGGGAAGTTAAAAAAATCAGCAAAATGAATGTAAGACCCACACTGGGATCTTGGTCAAGGACAAGGGTATGAAATCAGCTAAGGAAGAGCTACAAGAACATTCTGTGATAAACAGATGTTCACTTGATACTCTCTGAAGTCAGTGTTTATATGACACTGTTATCAGCCTGCCAACACCTTAAAGTTAACTTTTGATGTCATCTGTGAGAAGAGGTGACCCTATAAAAAATTAACGTTCTGGTGCACTGGGGTAGGGTTGTGCAATTCATGTTCTGGACTTTGAACAAGGTTCTGCTGTCAAGAGAATCAGATGAGGTGAAAGCTCTGAAGCAGGAAAATATTTATATAGCACTATGGAATTAGAGAATTACTCCCATTCTAGTGGGAAAATGAACCGAGGATCTGCAAGCCATCAGTGAAAACAGTGCTACACTGCTCAAAACACTCCTACATTCCCCAAACAGACACATATTCATCATCTGCCAAGCAAAATAAGCCCCCATTTTTGTGCTCACATGACCTGATGATTCCATTCTCATTGTGCTTCAAGCTGTGTTTCAAGCTCCAGTGCACCCACACTGGTTATCAATGGTAAAAAATTAAATACAGAAATTAAAAAAAAAAAAAAAATTATATCCCCATCTGATCCTTGGCTACAGAGTCACTTGCAGACAAGCTGCAAAGTGCTGACTCAAGAGATTGTTTCTCTGAATTCAGACCACAGATGTCAGTCCAGGTTGTGGAGATGATCTGTGCCATACCTGGACGCACAACATGACTAACCACTGCCACCAGACGTCACCTCGGGCATTTCTAGCACTATGATGCCAGCAGAACACAAATCTCCTGTCCCCTGTAAAACACCTGGGAGAGTGGGCAGTAGCCAGGATTTCACAGATCCAAGGAACAGGCCACCTTGTGGCTTCCAACACCACCACACGTGGCAGTGGACGGAAGAACTGCGAAGCACTGCAGCAATAAGGTTTATTATTTAAATGCTGTGTTCTATTTATTATCCCACAGTTTGTGGGCTTTCCCTTTCTGTCTTTGCTTACTCACACTGAGATAAAGAAGCTAAATAGAGACTCCTCATGCAAAGGGCACCTCGAATTTCCCCTGAGGCTACCTCAGCATGAGGAGTATCCTATGGAAGGGATTTCATAAGGTGTGTTAGGAGACAAGGCAAAAACACTCAAAAACATTCAAGAGAGTTGGAGATGTTTACTTAGATCACTTCCTACCTGCATCAGCAAGTTTATTGACATTTGTTAATCTGATGCTATATTCAAGGTTCATTTTATAGTTTAATATTATTCATTAACTTGTTTGTAATCAGTGGAATTAGGGTGCAGTGTCAGATTAAGCACTGTTAATTTACACACAAACCATCTTAGTAATGCTAAGCCAGTCTAAGCAACAAGTAGCATTTTTAACATTAATCACAGAATTCCTCTAGAATGGAAAATGTTTTAAAATAAGCCCATTATTCCCTCCAAAAGAAATGCTCAAATCCTGCTGCACCCAGAGTATCAGTGGATACCAGCTAGATGGGCTTGGGACCTGATTTTGTACCTCCTGTTTTGCACTTGTCAAAAACCCTGAGAATAGCTTCTTCAAAGATTTCAAGCACTAACGTCAAGCTGAAATGAGGCAGAGACCTTGTGAATGGGTGTGAGGGGTGCCTAGCTCAGGAATGCCTTTAAGAAGACCTTCAAGTCCAGGAGCAAGTTAAAATTGTTCATACAGATACTACCCTGAACTCCTGCTACCAGGAATTCTCAGCCAAACCCAGCATTTCCAGTACCTAAACCAAAAAACTGTACTCTCAGCTGTGGGAAAGTGAAAAAAACACATTTCCACTACCAAAACCACAACACAGGGGAGAGCAGGCAGAGCTTTTCAATTCAATTTCTGCCTGCATATGGATTCCACAGTGGGTTTGCCTCAAGAGCCATGCATTGCTTTCCCAGTCACCTAACTGGGAGGCAGCTGTGGCCTGCAGGGCAAGAAGAGTTTTTGGAGATTCACATGAAAAATCACACGCAGCAGGGTGGGTGGTGAGATGAACTCAAATAACCCAGCAGATGAGTAGGTGGTTTAATACCATGCACACAGCAGGGACAGGGACAGTGCTATTTCACTGCTAATTGGCCTTATGCCACATTAAATGACAAGAAAAAAACGAAATCAGATATCAAGCACTGCCAGAATAACTGCTCCCCTCAGGTGAACACCTCAAATCACAGCAGCACCCCAAATTGTGAGACCACTGATGTACAGGCTGGAAGCTCAGGAGAGCTCCTGGGGTGTTCAGTTTTCATGTAGGACTTGAGCATTTTAATTCTGGACACTGTCCAGCTGCAATAGAACCTAAAATAATAAGTCCAGTATTTTGACTGCACAGGGAAGTACTGCAGGTCATTGGTTAAAAATATTACAAAGGTGCTTTTTGCTCAGAAAACCTGCAACTTTAACACTTGAAATTCTAAGCATTTTAAAAAATGGGTGAATGTTTAGATCTTCCCAGTGTCACAAGATGTTTTCTGGCCTAGAGAGACTACAACACCTGTGTTTTTGGAAAAAAAAATTCAAGTGAAGGCTTTGTCCACTGTGCAGAATTTATATTTGAGAAGAATTACAAGCAACTTCCTTTAGTCACTGCTTGGCACATTTTAGAAATTCACACAAAATACAGGAATGGATTTCAGGGACTTCCTTCCTTTCCCAAAATCCCAGACAGTTTTTAGGTCTCACATAAGTTCTAAACCCACCAACAGAAGGGAAGCACTTCTAACCAAATGCAATCAACACGTTTGGGAGTCCCAAGAATCAGGAGCACAGCAAAAGCATTGACACACATGGACATACCTGGTCTGGTTTGGTTGCCTCAGGCCCACAGATGGTACTTAGCTGACAGCAGTGCACTTCTTCTCCACTTTTATACTCCCAGAGTCTCATAGTGGAGTCCTGGACAGATGGAAGTAGACACAAGTCTATTACTACCAGCACTCAGGCAAAGAGAAGCCACTCCTGGCCTTCAGCTAAACCCTGCTTCCCTGAAGAGCTCCCCATAGAAGCTGCTAAATAGTCACTTAGTTAAGACCTCAAATTGCAGATAAAGCATTTTAATTAACGTAATTTCCCCCTGCATTCTGAATTATTCACTCATGCTAATTTTAATTCTCCCTTTGAAGTGGAAATTGGGTAGCTGGAGGAGGGCATTTCAAGCCTGTCTCCAGTAGCACAGTCATGGATGTGCTTAGCATTTTAATGGTAATGCTTTCAGGGTGCCCTGCTCTTGTTATTATCCAAATTCTCATTTGATTTAGCAACCTCCTGAAGAGAAGCTAAACACCTCTCTGGAAATACAAAGCCATCCAAGAGCATTTGCTAGAAGTGAAATACAGCCATGTGCAGCACTAGCAGTAGAGCTGCTTCAATAATTAAGAGGGACAAGAGCCTTAGGGAAACAAGAGCAGCAGCTGAAACCAAATGCCAGGAGTTACTGTGATCTTCACATCTTCAAAGGAAACATTACTTGTTTCCTGTACAGTTTTGGTAGTCTGGGAAACAAAGAATATTTTCTTTATTTTAGGCCAACTCCATCTCTGTGCAGGTCTGGCATGGCAGGAGGATGCCTTCAGTTTCGGGAAAAGGCTGGGGAGGGAAAGAAGGGAACCTTCATGTCTTTAGTTCTCATCCAAATAATGTCTGTGCCCCAGAGCGAGAGCTAATGATAATTTCACCATCCCCAAGATGGCTTTTACTATAAGCACAATAAAAGGTTCTTATGTCATCCAGCAACAGAATGGCTAACACTGAACAAAACTGAGAAAAAGGGGGAAGGAGGGAGAGGAAGGGCATGCTGTAACCATGAGAAATTATTCCAAGTATCCCAAGGAATTTGGACAAAACACTAGTATAAATAATAATTTTAAAACTCCAAACATACAAAATCCAACACTTTTTTGAAGAAATTTCAATACATACCCCAGAAGCTGACAACAGCAGATCAGGACAGTTGGGTATTACAAGTATTTTGCTTACAAACCTAAAGGAAAAGCAGTCAAAAGTTGAATTCTCTTGCATGCCACTCTGGTCTTGAAACACAGACAGTAAGAGAAAACATCATTTTTGAAGAGAACCTTTCAATAAACAAACAGATTTGCCACATCAAGATAATTAGGATGAAGAAGAAAATGTCACCAGTACTTAGCAAATATGCACTACATAAACTTCTGACTTTCTACTTAATAAAGAACTGTATTTCCCCATCTGCACTCAGGAAATTCTACTGACTTCCTCCCAGCTGAGAACATTGTCACTTAGATCCAAAAATGCCAATGGAGACAGATTTACTCAAGAAATACATTCCCCTTTCTCAGTTCATGATGCACATTACAAACACGGATCAACAGATGCTTTTAAAACACAACAGGGATGGCTCAGTTTCCAGAGTGCCACATCTCTCCAGCCACAGTTAGTTAGAGATCATTCAAAATCAATCTTTACAGAATTTTGTTGGGGCAATTTACCAGTGCCAAAACCCTTGTTTTCCAGAAGCTGGTGATACTGCTTTGTCTTCGGTGAGTAATGAGGTCTGGAACTTCTGGAGATCATTATTGTCTCAGACCTCACCAACTTAAAGCCTCTGAGCAGAACGTGACCTGAGTGGGACAGTCTTGCTTTTGAAAACAGGCATAACTTTGAGACCATAGAGTGAAAAAATAAAGAGATTTAGTCACTGTAATACAAAATTCCAGGACAAAGCAGGCACAACAGATCCAGCAAGAAACACCATGTGTCCCACTGAGAGAAGAAAATCCAGGACTCAGACACAAGACAATTTCAGCTGAATTATGTAAACCTTTCTTATTCATTTCCAATTAAAATATTGATTTTTTTAATATATTTCAGTCAATTTACACTGTTTTTCACTCTGCAACCACTAATTAACACCTTGAACACTTCCAGCAATGAGGCACCCACAACTTCCCTGGGCAACCTGTTCCAGTGCCTCACCACCCTCACAGTAAAGAGATTTTTCCTAATATCTAACCTAACACTACTGTCAGTTCAATGCCATTCCCCCTTGTCCTGTCACTCCATGCTCTTATAAATAGTCTTTCTCCATCTTTCTTGTAGGCTCCCTTCCTTGAATATATTTTATATTTCATTCTCCAGCACACTACAGTCTGGTGTCCAGGCAGGAGTGCTCTATCCATCCTGTTGATTTTCTCTGAATCACCAGAGAACCTCCAAGTCTGAGTTCTGCACTGAGATGCCATTAATTTAATTATCATATGTTCAAACCTCAAAAGACTTCCTAAGACTTCCCTTCCTAAGACTAAGGTAGGCTCCATACCGAGGTAATGATTTCTGGAGCCTCTTGTGAACAGCATGAGGAGAGAGATGATTCTGCTCCTCTACTCTGCTTTGCTGAGACTCCAGAGGAGTGCTGTGTCCAGCTTTGGAGACATTTTTAGGAGGGCCTGTTGCAATAGAGCACAAGGGATAATGGCTTTAAACTGAGGGGAGACTCAGACTTGATATAAGGAAGACTTTTTTACAGTGAAGGTGGTGAAACACAGGTTGCCCAGAGATGTGGTGAATGCTCCACCCCTGGAAACATTCAAGGCCAAGGTAGAATAGGACCCTGAGCAACCTGATCTTATTGAAGATGTCCCTGGATTGGATGACCTTTAAAGGTCTCTTTCCACCCACACCATTCCATGACTCTATCCCAGACCAAGCTGCTGTTTAACACGATTTGAGGACACAATTTCACCCACTGAGGGTGGATGAAGGTGGATGTGCAGGGAATGGCTTTGGCACACGAGGCACTCACTCTCTGTGTCCCATGCAGTAGGATACAATACTATAGGGAGCCTTTGTCAAGCTGACTCTGATCTTCTCATCTCTGTCTGCAGTTAGGATATATCGGTCATCAGGACTCAGGGCCTGTTGGGAGAGGGACAGCTTTAGTGCCCAGCAGTTAAAGGCTTGAAATTCTTCTTAACTAAGAAAAAAAACATCAGCAGTATCTCCTCACCCCAAAAAGCAGGTACAAATAGTAAGCCACTCTTCCTCACCAACAATGGAAGCACAAATCCTTGTGACAGTAACTTTCTCACTCACTAAAACATGCAACGCTGATTTCCAGGTTCAGTGAAAGCCACCGACCCCCAACAGTAGAGGTGGAAGTCCCTCTGCATCTTAAAAGAAACTTAACACATTGAAGAGCTCAGCTGACATGGCAGACTGGGTGAATTCCCACAGACACTCTGTAACAAGGTCTTCTGTGACTCTAACACAAAGACTTTTTCAACACTCAAAAGCTTGTTTCCTTACCAAACTCTGCCAACACAAACTCAGTAGGAAGAAATCTGGACCACATTTCATTTACATAATAAAAAACCCCAACAAACCACAAATCTGGGACAGGAGCAACAACAAAAGACCCAAGCACAAGCAGGAATGCAGGTCTGTAAATACACAGAGGCTCACACTTACCACATCCAACAGCAGAGACACATGACCCAGCTCAAGTTTTCCATCTGCTTGAGGTTCTGTTATTGAGTAAGAATAGACATCACCAGACTTGTCTGCAACAAAAATCTTATCCTCTGCAGCTGTGATAACCAGGGATGTGCACCTCCTGTTCACGAACCTGAAAGACAAATGGCACAGCTTGAACAGCTCTGGATGGCAGCTCCAGCAAGTCTGGAAGTTAAACACACCAAGAGACTGGGCAGAAAGTTCTCAGATGTAGTATTACTCATACGGCAGCAATGAAAGTAACATTATGGGGCTGAAACAGCACTTTTTGAGTCTGGTAAATGAGTGAATTATGTAAGAGCAAACACCTGGGGTGGGAAGAGGAACAGGAGACCATTAAAAGCTGCATGACTGCATTTTGCTTTGGTACTTTCTCAACTGAGCACCTCACGCAGGCAGCATGCCAGGACTCTAACGAAGGCTGCTATACTTCCTTGCACTCCTTCATAATAAAAATATGAGTTAAACATGTAGAAAAGACAAGGTAAGATTTGTCCTGTTAGTAGTCCTTTGCAGTAACACTTCTAAAAACTGTGCAGAAACTACTTCTGCAGTTGCTACTCTGCAGTGTAAAGGGAAGACCTTCCTGGTCAGCCTCGAGGACTCTTCCTCCTCATATCCCAAGTCACAGAGCCACAGCCTCTGGGTTCCTTGTCCAGACAAAGCTCAGAACCTGAACTCTCAGTTTCCCTCATCATCTGCCAGTATCTCAGAGTTCCAGTTGCCAGTGCAGCAGGTACCAGCTTTCTCACAACTAGCCAGATAAACGTAAGGACCACAAATGCCAGAAAACACATCCTGTGTGTTAGCACAGGACTGGGGGCACCAAGGATCATAGGGAATGGATATTTATATTCACCTGCTCTGAAATTTAGTGGCCATCTGGAGGCAAGAGGACAACACACTGTACAATACACATGTAAGAAGACAGAAATTCTCCCACTTTTTAGTGGCTGTTTAAAGGAATACCACAACAACAGGATCACAGGCAACACAGTTCCAAAAAAGGTTACTTTGCCAACCAGAAACTCTTGCTCCAAGTTCATTGTGCCACCTGTGGTCTTGAGCACAAAAATTCAGACATTTCCCTTTGTCTGACACAAGATGACTACAAAAGGCAGCACTGTGTGAGATCTTTATACAGCTTGCCACAAAACACTAACAAAAGTCACATAGCTCAACTTTGGCATTTTTATCCATGCAGAGAGCCTTCTGCCTGTATTCCCAGTTTCCCAACACGAGGTCATGATGTTCCCAAAAAATGCAGCTGTGGTCCTAGTTAAACTTTCAGCAGAAGCTAAAACACCCAAAAATTATCCAGTGGCATGTTACGGGCAAGACACACAAGGCAGGGCAGAAGGGAAGGCAGGACACAGAATGAAGAGAATTTGGCATTTCTGGTTTTGTCATAGAATATCCTGAGTTGGAACGGACTCACAAGGATCATTGAGTCCAACCCCTGGCCCTGCACAGACACCTCAACAATCCCAAACACATTGTCCAAACACTTCTTGAGCTCTGGCAGCTTTGGAGCTGTTGACCATTCCCTGGGGAGCCTGGTCAGTGCCTCGCCACCCTCTGGGGGAAGAAACCTTTCCCTGATATCCAACCTCAACCTCCCCTGGCACAGCTTCATGCCATGACCACTTCCTCACTACAACACTGTTAAACCCCAAGGGTCCATCCTGTATCTTACACACACAGCCAAGCTGCAGAGACTTGATTTGATTTTGCAGCCAGGCTCTCAGATTTGTCAGAGACCACCAGAAGCAGAGATGTCACATGCTGAGGTACTTTCTCAGGAAGCCCTTCATGGTGCTGGTTTTTCTACAGAGAATTGTCACAAGCAGCAGCAGAAAACTTGTAACTGGAGGACCTCTGGTGGACACCTACAGGCTGTTTCCTCAAGAGGAATGTACTGAAGAAAAGCAGCTGCAGCATCTCTAAAGATGTGCTTTTTAAAAAGCTCACAAACTCCCCAAAACATCTTTTCCTCCAAACCAGAAAAAACACAGAATGCACTCACTGATCTGCTCAGCATCACTCTTACAGGCCTAGCCTCAGTGTTCAGCAGGAGTGGGTAAATTTTAGTTCTTAAAGATAAAAACACTGGTTTTGGAGTAAGAAAAGAGATTATCCTTCCTCAGCCAATGATTTAAACATCTGCATTCCCATTCTTGATGTGGAGAAGATAACACATCAGTTCTAGACAAACACCTTTGAATTCCTAAAACCATTAAATTTGTTTGAGCAAGGGAATTAAAAAAAAAAAGGAAGATAAGCAATAACAAATATCAACATCACAAATACTCCCATTTTAGAACTCTAAATCAATCAGCCACCACTCCATAACAACATGCAACATCCTGCTTCCTTACCTGACACTAACACATTCCCAGGAAGGCTTCGTACGGAACAGAATCAGACGTTTGTTGTCATCTGTCAAGGCAAAATAATCTCCTGATGGGGAGAAGGCAAAAGCCAGGATGTCATCACTTCCTTTATCTGCCCCTTTTCCATCCTGCCTAATAGAGAGAAGGAGAACAACAGTTCACAGCCTGGCAGATACTAAAATCCTTGAGAAGTTGTTCCCAAACCACGAGGAACAAAGTAAAACTTTTAACACTTTTATTTCTGCTTAAAATGTTGAGCCAACATGAACTTTAATGCAGGGAAATAAGCCGAGACAAAGGAAACTGATATAAGGTCTAAGCCTGTATCAATTCCTGTTTAGAAAACAAAATCTTGATATAAATTTAACAAATTTATAAAATCTTGATATAAACTTATCAAATTTTGATAAATTGCGAACAAATTTTGATATAAATTTAGGGGAAAACAGTAAAGTATTTCCTGTTTGGCTACAAGTAAAACAATTTTGAATCTGAACTGAAAAAAAATACTCTTTTTGCATGTGTTTTGAAGTCTCATGACTTAGAGAACAGATCTGGGGGAAAACTTATGTAACTGCTTTCTGGGATCTTTTGGCCTTAGATATCTAAATGCATCTTAGATTAAAAAATGCAGGACTTTGTCTTGACTGACAAGAGAGAGAATTGTTGATCTTGCCATTGGTGTTCCTCTTAAAAAAAGAAAAAGGTGCACAATGGAATGAAACTCTGGATGAAACAGAAACAAAAAAATCATATATATCAATCAGGGTTAGCAAAACCAACCCTTCACTTGCTCAAGGAGTTATCCTGTGGCTTTCTTTTATTGCCTTCACTGCCACACAAGCTGAAGAGATGCACCCTCTAGAAAAAGAGTAGATTGCCTGAGCAGATTTTCTCACCCTTTCTCTCCTAAGGTCTGCTTCTCCGCACTGCTGCAATCGTACACGAAGAGACTCTCATCACTGCAAGTAAAAAACAAGCCTAAAATTACTGGGACTAGAGCAATCACAAGCTTAACTACAAGGAGTGGTGACTCTTTTGCAGGATTCTCCCATTTCAGTTATTTACACAAATGCCCAAGTAAGTTCCCAGAGTGCTAGAGATGCAGCACAAGTTTAAAATTTTGGACTGTATGCACGTGCCAAAAAGGATATCCTTCTCTGCTGGTGAAATAACCCTGTGTTTGCATATACTTTACTTCTGTCAGACTTGATATATCTGACAGTAGCATTTACCCACTCACAGAATCACAGAATGGGGAACTCGCTGGCCATCAGTTTATGCCCATTCCCCTTGTCCCGTTGCTGGGCACCACCGAGCAGATCCTGGTTCATGCTCTGACACCTCCCTTCAGATACTTTACAGGATCTCAGAGTCATTCAGGTTGGAGTGACCTCTGGAGATTGTCCAGTCCAACCCCCTGCCCAGCAGGGTCCCCCGGAGCAGTGACACAGGGATGTGTCCAGGTGGGTCTGGAATGTCCCCAGACAGGGAAACTCCACAGCCTGCCTGCACAGCTGCTCCAGAGCTCTGCCAACATACATGTAAAGAAGTTCTTCCCCGTGTTGAGGTGGAACTTCTTGTGTTTTATTTTATGGCCATTGCCCCTTGTCCTGACACTGGGCATCACTGAAGAGTCTGGCACCATCCTCTTGGCCTCTGCCTTTCAGACAGCTTTATACACCTTCCGTATAGACATAAAATAGACTGCTATTATGTGTGTATATGCATATGTATGTATATATATAAAACAACATAATACGTATTATTAGATATCTATGTATTTATAATCTTATCTATTTATGCATATACATGCTATGTATGTGCAATATATATACGTATATGTTATATATATACATAGATTTGATATATATACATACATATACGTTACCTGTACTTTATGCAGGTATATACACACATGTAATAGATATATCTATAACCTCTATGTTATATACAGTCGTTCACACAGCAGTGACCGGCAACCGGGGGAGCACAGCCGGGACAGAAACCCGCCCAGGATAAAGAGTTTCAAAGCGATGTTTCTGTGACAAGGAGCACGAACCGCAGCAGGGCTCCCGNGCCGCCACGCGCGCGACTGCGGCACCGCGCCCCGCCGTGACGTCACCCCGCGCCGGCCCCGCCCACCGGGAGGCCGTGAGGGCTGCGGGCAAGATGGCGGCGGCGGCGGTGGCGCTGAGGGGCGGCGGGCGGGCCGTGAGCCGCGAGGTAAAGCGGCTCTTGGGGGTCACTTCCCGCCCCCAAACCCCCTCAGCTGCCGGCATTTCCTCCCGCTTCGTTAACGCTTGTGACCTTCTGCCTTGCAGGTGTTGCGGTTGGAGGCGCGGGGGCTCTGCACGAAGCCGGGGGGCAGCGGGACGGCGCCGCCAAAGAGTAAGAGGGTGGTTTGGTTTGGTTTGGTTTGGTTTGGTTGTGAGTGGTACGGGGGTGTCGATAAAAGGAAGGGGTGAGGTGAGCTTGGGAAGGGTGACGCCTCGGAAGAGGCTCTGTATAAGCTGGGAAAAACAAGGACTGAAAGGTCATCGCCGTGTCAACGAGGGTTTCTGATAAAATGCACCGTGAAGTAATAAAAGTAAAAATAAACGTCTGGCTGTGTGGAATATATTTATAGGCTATATGTATATATAGTTTTATATTTATGAGCTTGTCGCTGCTTTCCTGTTTACCTTCACCTTAACATTCAAGGCCAGGCTGGATGGACAATGTCACACTGTTAAACATGTACAAAGGGGAATGGCTTCAAACGGAAAGAAAGCAGGGTTAGATTAGATATCAGGGGAAAATTCTGTACTGTGAGGGTGTGAGGCCCTGGCACAGGTTGCCCAGAGAAGCTGTGGCTGCCCCAGCTCTGGATTTAATGAGGTGCAGAATCTAGTTTTTAACTTTAGATGTTCGCCCTTGCCCTTTGAAATGTTTGTGTTGTCAAGGTTACAAAATAGAAAGACTTAGAGAAAGACTTCCAAGATCCAAATATCACCTCCAGGCAGCAGTAGAAGAAGCTGCCATCACCCTGCTGTGTTAAATTTGGTAATAATCCTTCTTGCCCGCTAGGTTTGCAACCAGGGCAATGCCTAAACCTTGGTCTGGATGCTGCCCTGCATCCCACATTCAGGAATATTTGAACCCCTTTTGTCCCTGACCAAAGTCAAAACAGGAGTACAAATTTCAAAGACTAATATCTTGTTTGTATTAATGGAAGCTCAGTGGTTCAGTGAGGCTTCCTATCCCAAATTAGAGATCCAGGTGCTGAAACAGGAATGCCCCATGGAACTATATGTAGGAGTACTCAGACTTGTTGACATGCTGGAAAAGATCACAGGAAGAGTTGTTGAATGCAGACTTCTGCCACCTTCTTAAATGCCAAAGCAAATAAAAGCCTGGCTGTTCCATTAAGAAAGCCTTCACTGCACAGATTGGTTGAACAGCAAATTGCTTTTTATTATATTTTTATTTTTTTTACATTTAGTGTATTTGAGGTGTACTTTAGTATCAGTTCCTGGATTCACTGTCCTGCAGCTCTGATTTGTGTCAGGAGACTCCTTAAGCCACCTCGGCCAGCCAGCTGCTTCCTCTGCAAACACTCCAGGTTAATGAAGATGTACAGGATGCTGCTGGCTTTGCCAGATTCTGGCTGGAACAGGATGTGCAAATCTTCCTTGCTTTGCTAAAATGGTCCTGTTTACATACAGAGCCGATGATGGGAAATAGACCTGTAATTTCTGCCTGTCACCTCTGTGAGTGTGAACAGGCTTTAAACACATTCTGGGAATGATGCTGATGTTCCAAGCATCTGGGAATGATATTCCTGTGACTGGTTTGGATGTGTTGTTCTTTGGGCAAAGTGATGCAGGTTCAGCTTAGATGGTGCAAAGTTTGAAATACCCTAATTGAAGTGTGTCAGTTGTATTCGATGTTTCAGCTTTTAATCATGAAGTCTATCTTTTTCACTTATCCAAACTTAACTATTTAAAGTATTTTTCCACTAACTAATGCTCAAGTTTAATTTTATCTGCCTTCTTGGTTTCTTAGGATGTGTTTACATTAATACTTCTTCAGGTTTTGCTCAGCTTTCCCTTGTCTATCCTCCCTTTGTCCATTCTTCTGTTAGTTCGACCTCCTCTATGCTTCTTTGAAGAACTTTTCCATCCTAAATGACGCTTCCTCACATGTTAGTCTCTCCAGGCTGCTGTTTGGCTGGGTCAGTCTGTGCAGGGAGTCAGACCTCTTCCAAAGGTGGCTGCCCATCCTCCTGCTTCCCCCTGCCCTTCCTTCCCATCCTGCACCTTCCATCTGGCAGAGAGAAGTATGTGCTTGAAATTATTCAAAATACTACCTGTAAACTTGATACCTTTTTTCATTGTGTTTTGTTGTGATAAAAACTCTGCATTTCTTTCTTAAATACTTTGCTTTTCTTTTCCTGTGCTTGTCTTGTCTGTGATGTTTTCATTTGGGCATTGCTAAAGGTTTGCTTCTATTCAGAACTAATGCTAATAACTCCTTGAATCATACAAGATATTACTGTAAAACAGTGAGGGGGAAACTGCATTTCGTTTATAGTCTTATAAAGTAGATCTGGATTTCCAAACTCTGCAGATGAATCTGCATAATGGGCTGGAAATCTGTTGAATTTTGCTGCTGGTTGGAAGTGGTGCAACTCCTAACAGAGTTGGCTTTGCTGCAGCAAATTTCAGCCATGGTGAATCTTCTTAATGTGCTCCCAGTCCTCCCTGACCTCCTGTTTTCTGTAACCACAACAGTATTTGCTGTTGCTCAGGCACTTAAGGATGAAAATAAGCATCCAAAGGGTATTATGTATTATCTGAAAGGACCTGAGAATTGCTGCCTTCTCCTTCAACTGTTGGTTCCTTGTCTGAAGAAGTTAGCTTGATGCAGGTGTCCATGAGGGAAAAGAAACAGAGACAGAAACAAACATGAAGCATCAGGAGGTCTTGTAAGACCTCTTTAACAAAGAGGTCTCAAACCAGAAATAGGAAGTGAAGGCTGGAGGAGATGAGGTCTTGGGGAAATAGTGTGGAACTGTGGGGACACAACTCAGTTGGCAGGTCATGTGAGCAATAAACAAGTAATACTTTCGTGGGTGGCCTCAGGTATCTCTTATTCCACTGCTTTGCCTTTTGGGAGTCATCCCTCCCTGCTATTTCCAGGAAAACTCTTGCAAGCAGCTGTGGCTGTGTCTCTTTACTGCATCTCTGCTTTGCTGGCTTGTTCTCAGACAAGTGTTGTCTCTGCAGCAGCACATTTGAAGAGCTTGGCTAGCAAGCAATCCTAATGCTCACCTGAGATAGGGAAGTGTCTGCAAGCCATTTCCAGTGATGCAGAGTTGAAGCACAGGGAAAACCAGCTCTTGGAGGAGTCTGGCAAAGCGAGGAACACGAGGATTTATCTCTCTATGTTTTGGCATCGCAGCAGCAAAAACTGTTACATGCTATTAGAATGCCAGTTTCTTTTAATTTAAAGAGTGTTAAAACTTTCTGCTTTGCAATGCCTGTATTTAGTATAATAATTCCTTACAGTTTATTTTTGTACCAGATTACCTCTGAAAGTTAAAACTGTGACTAAGCTCAGTAACCAGCAATGTCAGATATAATGATGATAATCCTCTTTATGCCGTTTCCTAGATGTAGCGGCACCACAGGGAAGCACCAAGCTGCTTGCCGTGAAAGCACCAGTTGAATTTCGTAAAATGTTGTCTTCTAGCTCTCTCCTGCTGTCTGCAGACAAAGGTGAGAGCATATCTAGTACCAACCTCAAGGAAGCTTCAAAATCCGCTGAAGACACGAGGATGTCCATGTCAAGAAAAACTGAGGTTGCGTTTCCTCAGCGAGGAGTTGTTTCCTCCCGTGAGGAGGAAAACCTCACTACGCCTGCAACAGGAGGAGGCTTGAGGAAAGAGTTAGCTGAGGAACAGACTTCATCTTCATCCAGCTCAGAGTCAGATTCTAGCTCAGATTCTGAGGATGAAAATGTTGGTAATTCAGAAGTTGCCATTAAAACTAAAGTTGAGTTTCCCAGACGAGATCCTGTCTTTTCTGAGAACATAGCAGTAAAGGCATCAAAGCTGGCAAAAGAGAAATTGCCCCAGAAATCCCTCAAAGAATATGGAATTAAGAAGCTGCCACGCAAACCAGAAATTAAGGTGTCTCCTGTAAAGCAGATCAAATTTTCTAAAACATCAGTCAGCCAAGAAATATCAAAATCCAAAGAAAGAGACCCCAAAGTAAAATCAACTCCACAAGAACAGAACTTGATCCTAGAACCACGTGTGGTGAAAAGTCTAGACCTGACTGGTGTAACTCGTAAATCTGATCATGTGGAGGAAAAGTCCATTGGAACCCAAGTAGCAGCTATTCAACTGAAAGCCTCAGCAGTGACTCAGGAAGAAAAAAAGCAAAAACGGGTATCCAGAGGAGACAAGGAAAAGGTGAAGGATGCACAGGAGTCAGAAACAAAAGAAGTAACTGCTCCTCAAGTGGAAGAGACTTCTGGAAGCACAGTGTTGGTGATGGGCACCACAGCAAAGGAGGAGATCACGCAGGAAGCAGGAATCCAGGCTGGAGAAAGCAGCACAATAGAGGGTACAACTTTAAATTTTTTGAACTGTATTGATTCATCTGGGCTAGGATTTGACTTTTTTTAAGGGTTTCCACATCTTCTCTGATCTTTGTACTGAAGCTGTCAGAGTGGCAGTGACTTTCTGGAAGATAAATTGTTGTTCATTGCTAATTGTTGTAAGCTGTCAGTAATACTCAGTCTCCAGCTATGCTGTGAAAGGAAGCGGTTTAGTTTCTCTTTTTTTATAGTTTCATAAACCAGTTACTTATAAAATGGAAACAAGATTGTTTCCACTGTCAGCAAAATCATGGGTTTTGTATGACAACACTTGTTTTCATTCTTCTCTGTTCTTGGAAGGATTTGGTAGCTGCCATTCTTGTGAGCCAGATTTGATGCCATCTCATTGTTGCTTAAATCCTTTTTTTTTCATGGTTTTTTTTTTCAATCTATCAGTGTTTCAGATTTCAGTAGACTTCAGGAAATCATAGTATAATGCCATAAATAGGTGTTGATTCTGAGACTGGGAGGTTGCAAGCAACTCGTGTGGAAGTAGTGAGTCACTTTTGAAGTGAGTTGGGGAGGAGTGGTGTGTTTTTAGGAAAGACCACCATGCATCATATAATCATCTCCTTAGCTGTGCTTCCCTATCTGACTTATGTACTGCCATCCTGTTAACTTGCCTGCTGATCTCATTTTGTGTATCTCAGTAGCAGCTGCCCCTCTGTCCTGATCTGTTGGGATTCTGCCCTTCAACTTTGGCAGCATAAATCTGCCATTCTTGAGACCCCCCTTGTCATGGCTACTTTGAATTAAAGAATTTGCCTACTTGGAAGTAAAAGCAGAGTAATTGTAAAGCTGCTTGGATATCATCCATCAGGAAAGGCCGTGGGGACCAAGGGAACAGCAAGCTGAATGTGAGCCAGCAAAGGCCACCAAGGAGTGTGAGGAGCAGGCTGAGGGAGCTGCAGCTCCTCCCCTGGTGCAGTGTTTAGTTTGGGGCTCCCCAGTGCAAGGGAGATGTGGGACTGCTGGACAGAGTCCAGCAAAGTGCCCCTGAAATGGTGGAGGGACTGGAGTGTGTCTCCTGTGAAGAAAGGCTGAGGGAGCTGGGACTGTTCAGCCCAGAAAAGAGAAGGTTCAGACAGGACACCATCAGTGTGTGTTAATAAGTGAAGGGGAGTGCAAAGAAGACAGAGGTTAGTTTCCTATGGTACACAGTGGTGGGACAAAAAGCAGCAGGTAAAAACTGAAACAGAGGTTTGCCTGAGCATCAGTAAACCCTTTTCTTACTGTGAATGATGGAGCACTGCACAGGTTGCACAGAGAGGTGGTGGCGTGTCCATCCTTGGAGACACTCAGAAGCTGTCTGGACAGGGTCCTGGGCCTCCTGCTGCAGCTGACCTGTCTGAGCTTTTGGGGTTGGACCAGGTGACCTACAGAGGTGTCTTCCAGCCTCAACCATTCTGTAACTCTGAAGTGTCTAACTAGGTTAAGTGATAAAATAATTGTGTTTGTACATCAGCTTCCAGGAGATGTGCTGAGTAAAAGACCTGCCTTCTGTTCGAGGGGTTGTTTGGATCATAATTTGATCTGTGTTCTTACCTTCTTTCCTGATGGCAACTTAAATGACTGGAAGTGGCACTTTGTGCTGTGGTCCAGTTGACAAGGTGGTGACCAGCCAAAGATTGGACCTGATGATCTTGGAGGTCTTTCCCAAGCTAATGGTTTTGCAGTTCAAATAATGAAATGCAGCACTGTTTGCAAGTGATATTTTGATTTGCTTGTTCCTTGTTGCAGTCAACAGCAGAAGCTTTCTTTAGAAAATAACAGTTTGGGAAGGGCTATTTATATTTATCTACAGATCTTGTTTTTCTCACCATTTATCCAC
The DNA here is from genome assembly GCA_013397955.1 of Grantiella picta. Lineage (NCBI taxonomy): Eukaryota > Metazoa > Chordata > Aves > Passeriformes > Meliphagidae > Grantiella > Grantiella picta. Next base: position 60,308 of record VZRM01009043.1, on the reverse strand, counting down.
AGTAAAGTTCTAGATGCTCAAACTTTTTTTCCTTGTGTCTCCAGGTGTATCTTATTTTCTCTTCCTTCTTTGAGAACAGCCGCTGCTTTTCCTTGTTTAACACTTACAGCTGACTGTACCACCTGCAATGGGTACTTCTGTCCTGTCCCTGTCCCCTTTTCTTTGTCTGCAAACCCTGCAGCAGCCACACAGAAGATGCCAAAGGAATTTTTCTCAATGCAAACCTGGATGTTCAGGTGATGTCATCCCTTTGTAGAGCAGTCAGCAAAAACTGCTGCTTTGAACTGCTGAGTAAGGAGCAAAGTTGTAGCTGGTAACTCAGAAATAGGTCTGTGATTCATTTTGCAAGAACATCTCGTGAAGTGTTTGCTCTTTAAGAGACAAAGCAGAGATGAAGCATGGGGAGGATGAACTCGGGAATAAATTTTTCCTTCGAGAAGCCAAGTGCAGTGTATTTGGGCAGGAAAAATGAGGCTCCATCTGCTTTCCTTCCTGCGCATCTGTCTCTGAATTTGGAACAACTGTCTCTTGCAGGTTGAATGTACTCTTGCCTCCACTTGCCTGTTCTTGGGGCTCTGCAGCAAAGAGCATCATCTGGCTTTTCTCTCTGTAGTGTTGTCTCCTGTGAGCTGTCAGGAGGAACTGAGCAGTAGGCACAGCGATATTTCCTGTCACAGGCTCTGTGTGTTTTGCTGAAACCATGACTTACTGCTTGAGGTTTATAAGCAAGCCTTGCTAAATGCTACGGATATTGCTCTTAATCTGATAGCTTCACATTGCAATAATTATGTCATAAGTAAAGGCAAATCCTGGTGTTGGAGTTCTTGTGGTTTTATTGTAGGTGGATCTATTACAGAAAGGGCTTAATACAAACTAACCTGAACCACCACATACAAATTTGTATGACAAAGCTTTTCACTACATTGTATGTCTTTCCTATTGTTAAAACTCTGGGTATACAAGAATAAATTAATACTGGGAGTAAAGTTTTTTTTCTTGCAATTTCCTTGGTTGTAAAATCAGCCTGCAACAGGAACCTTTTATGTAAATGACACTGCCTAGATTTGCATAATATTCTAAAAGCATAAGAATTGATGTTGGCTTTAACATGAAATAAGGAGTTCTAAATAACTTTATTGGGTTACTCTTTTTTGAAGTAGGGCTAATACAAAGTTTAGAAGATTATATTTACAAGAAAATAAATTTGCACCAAAGGCTCTTGATATATTACTGTTTGGTATAACCACATTTGAAATTAAATTGTGGAGATCTTGCTAATTCCATCACTTCTCCCCATGGCAAAAATTCAGTCTGTAAAGTAGCTCTAATAGCTGTATCTCGTGGTCTGACAGGATGATACATCATTTGTACTGCTCCTTTGCCCCTCCTGGTTTGCTAAGAATGTCACCTGCTGTTCTGGCTGGAATGAAAACCAAGGCAACTGTGAGAAAGCCAGGAAATGCAGACATATGTCTTCCAAAGATAAATGAACTGTTCTGCCCTGTCCACCCCCAGCATTAAGTGGTACTTTGAGTTTTAAAACCTGTGCTGTGTGAGATGCCTTGTACTGATCCTGTTCCCCCACTGCACAGTAATATGCTGCTTTAGGACCAGACAAGACACCAGCTGGACTTAGTAAACTTCTCTTTTTGTGGTAGTTGCTGACTTTTTTTCTTTTAAATGTTGACTGGGTGAGAGATCTGACAGTTTACAAAGGCTGACTCAGTGCTTAAGAATATTGTCCTCTGATGTGGCATCCTCATAGTCACCAGTTACTGTTTGTTTTCACAGAGACCACAGGCCCTGGTGCGCCAGCTCCAGAGGAGTTTGATAATTCCACCTACAAGAACCTGCAGCACCACGAATATCACACTTACACCTTTGCTGATTATATCACTGTCCTCTCAAAGTACAGGCAGCCTCAGCCATCCTCTGGAAGACCATCACCAAGGCACTGAAAGAACCACATTTATAACAAACACCCAGACAGGATGATGAATTGTTCTATTTAGCACTGTTGCTTCATCTGTATAATTTAAATCAGAGAATAAATAATAAAAAATAAATGCATACTAACTTAGGCTTTTGAACAGTTCTTCCTGGCTCTTGGAGTCCCTCACTTCTTGACTTCTATGAGTGAACTGCAAATGAATCATCACTGAATAAAAGTATCATTTCTAAATCTCCATATATATTATTTGGTGATAGTGTAAAAAAGTCCTGGCTTTTCAGTGTCTCCAAGCTTTTGATATTGACCATTCTTTCAGTACCATGTCAAAGAAACCCTTGGGATTCATCTGCCTGTGGACTCTGTGCCATGTTTCATTTGGTGGTGGTGTCACTGTACTGCAGTGGGCTGTGCTTTGCACAGAAACATGTGGCCAGCTCTGAAGAGGTTCTGTTTACTCTGGATTTGGGAGTTGAAATCATTGGCTGGGAGCAGCACAAGAAGTATTTGTCTCCTGTGGCAAGAGTGAATGTTTTGTGTTAGTGGAGGAATGCAAGTTTATGTAATGTGATTGAAACATCTCAAAACCTCTGCTCTTGTAAAGGGAGAACAGAACATACAACTTTATTTAATCATCTGTTGGGGGCTCCAGCATCCAGGTTCTGCCGTAATTGAAATAATTTAAAATGTAAGAGAATCTCAGTGGGCAGTTCCTAATGAACTATACTGCATTGATTAAACTCTGAGGAAAAAGCTTTATTTCTGTGGATAGAAACACTTGAATGTTTTTTTTAAATGTGATGAAAATCTACGGGTAAAACCAGCTCCTGGTACTAATTCTTGGGAATATGTTTAATTTCCCACATCCTTTTTCCCCACACTCAAAATTGCTGTCCAGTCTCAGTCTTGCTCTGCAGAAAATGTGAGCCATGAGGCACTTCTCAATGCACGTTAGCAGCAGTTACAGTCGGTCTCAGTAAATTTTGTATTTCCATCCTATTAGTAACAGTCTTCTGCCTTCTGGGAAAATCGCCTTGATGGCCACCAGCTGTTGTGGGTTTAGTTCCATTTTGGCTTCTTGTTCATTTTGGGGTTTTTTGGAGTTAATTGGCCTTTAAGCGGTTCTTGCAATAACTCCAGCATTTGCCATCACCTGTCTGTATTCTTTCAAGCAACAGACCACGCCAAGATCAAAGGGGAAACAGAATCAGCTTTAGGAGTCTATCTGGATATTGGATGTGAATCCCTGGGTGCAATTAGTAAAGCAGATATTTTATACTGTAACTTGGCAAAAATGTAAGAAGGATCAAGAGGCCTACATCAATTTGCTGCGTAGAATTTTAAGTCAGAAACCCCTGGCAAGCAATTTTATTGTCCTGTAAAAAATAAAAGAGCATGTTAGTGACTCCGACTGAAATTTAGAAATCTGTTAACATATAAATTCACGTGCTGAGGAATAAAGAGCAGAAAGTCACTCGGAGACACCAGTGGTTCCACGTACACTGTACTTGTAAAAGGGAGAGAAATGTGCTGCTAACAGTAAAAACATGAAAGAATTGGGGTCTTCCTTTATGAAGGGCCCACGGGAGAGCCCAAATAAAGCCTCTGTGGTTTGTTATTACCTGAGACTCCACGTAGTAACCTGAGCCCCACAGCTCAGAGCTGAACTGTGCTCTGAGCTGTTCTGTGATTGCAGAAGGAGGCTGCAAATTGTCAGACTCTAAGCAGTAAAAGTGAAATGTGTATTTACTCAGCCTACCCACGGTAGCTGTCACTGCTGGCTGTTGGGAGTCAGACTTGCTCACCTTGTGCCCTTTTAATTTCTCAGTAGGGTTGGTGTTCTAAAAGTGACTGAATCAGCCCAAGAGGAGTGGGTTGAGATAGAAATGTGTCTTGCTTTCAGTCAACTCCCACCCTCTCCTCAGCTGCATTTCTAACTAAGGAGATTCTGGTTCTGGGGTGGGCACTTTGCTACCCTTGTTTCATGATCAGAGCAAAAACTAATGGTGGATGCCTTTCCTCTCCATGTAATCTTGCCTTGATGTCTTCTGGTGATCTTTCTGCACCTCTAAAATGAAGCTGGAACTCAAATAACCTCTTAACTCTGGTGGTGCCTGTCTTAGGTTTGCTCTGCTCAGTGAACCAGTCTGCTCCGGGAAGGGCAGATAATGCAAGGAAGGCACCAAGACTTTTTCCCACTGCTGTGTTTTCCTGGACTTCAATGAAAAAGGCTTCATTTTTTTTGTCCTTGGCTATTATCAGATGTTGCTGTGTTTGAGTCATATGCTAGCATTTAAATTTCAAGCAGGATGTGACACAATACGCTCAAATTCTGTAACGTTAGTAACTTTGTCTTGCTGCGCTAGGCACTTGTCAGATAAGTCGAGGACCTTGTTTGGAAGAATGTATAATCCAGGATACTAACATAATTCCTGGAAAACCTCAAATGTGAAAGAAATTAAGTCTCAGCTTAGTTACTGTGAAAAGCAGCTGTTCACACTCAGCATAGACTTCAAAAGTGGAGTTTTCAATGTAAATAGCGTTACTGGGGGAGTACAGGAAAACCTGGAAAGTGGAATTCACTAACCTCTCATTGCAACTCTCATTGAAAAGATGAAGCAACCGCTTTCCTTGTCAAAGGGAATGGTTTTTAAAGTTTATGTCTTTTTTTTTTAAGTGTAGCAAACTGCTAACAAAATTGCTTTTCGTAATTCTCTCACACTTGGATCTTTCAAAGTACCTTTTAGCCAGAAGGTTCAGGACAACCACTGGAAACCCACTAATCTAAGGTCCAAAAGTGGTACTGCAAACACAGCTTGTGGTAATCACTTTCAGTATTTCAAATTCAGGATTTTTTGGGTCCTTCTGATGCTTCCTGTGGCCTCCAGTCATGATAAAAAACAAAATCTGTAAGGACCTCTTCACATTTTCTTTGAAATTTGGGAAATGAGACTTTTAACTGAGTGCACTGACAGATCTTCCACAGTACATCCCCAATCAGATGATTGTTCAACAATCAGAACACATCCAGTAAACCCTACAAACCTGCCCCAGGTCTTTTCTCTCACCACAAGAGGTGCCATCACCTCAGCTACTCGCACTGCTTGTCTGTTCCTAACGGTTTGGATTCCTGGCAGGTCCCAATCCATGGCTGGTGTGCAGTGAGTGAGCAGAAAACACACTCCAAGTGTCCTGGGTAGCATCCTAACATCAGAACTGTGCCAACTGAGGTTGGAAGTGCTGAGATGATCAATCCCCTGCTCTGCAGGAGGTGCAATTAGATCAGGTTGTCCTGGGCCTTGTCCAGTTGAGTTCTGAATATATTCAAGAAAACCCTCTAAACTCTGAGTAATATTAATTAAACACTTAGTATTTTAAACAAAATATCCCATCAAGTTTCTGGATCATCCTTCTCCTCTCATGTGGTTCTATTTAATGGAATTGTAAATACTTTTTATCTTTTCTATGATTCTGTGGTTTCAATGCTTAGATATTGTCCTTAGTATTCAGCTCAGGATCACTCTTAACACAATCTACAAATTTTTTTTTTTTTTTTTTTTTTTTTTTTTGCTTCCACATATTCAATTACACCTGGAAATTCATACCCACCTCTGGAAGTCTTGGATATGTGGCAGTTTTGGGGAAGAAAAGTCTGTATTAATGCATAGTTAGGGACCTAAGTTTAAGTACAGGTGTTTATAATAAAATATCCCAAAAACTTTGGGTCAGTGTATGGAGTCAGTGGGTCAACTCCCAACATTTATGTTGGTCTCTCCTGGCCTCCTCACAAACTTTGAACTGCAAAATAGGTTGACAGGAACATGTTTCTGTAAATCTGTAGCATCACAGAATACAGCCTATACACATTTTAACTTCTAAAATTCACAGAGCCCATGCCATGTGTCTTAGTTAAAATCAACGCCTAAAATTCTCAGTGTAGTTGTTTTCGTTACTCCAGTCTGAAATGTGGTTCAAATGGCAGTGCCCCTTCCCAAACAGTTCCTAAAGCAGTAATGTAGAAAATGAGTTAATACAGATTATTTATGAGGGGGTTCTTTGTTTTTTGGGGGGTTTTTTCGTTTAGGGTTTTTTTTTTTTTTGAGGAAGGGTTGAGGTTTTTTTGGTTTGTTTCTTGGGGTTTTTTATTAGTTGAGCTTTTCCTTCATTTTCTGTTTCTGTCTCATGCCTGTCCATGATAATGTGGTGCTTTTGCTATTCCGTTTGGCCATGGGGATTCACTTGGTTTCTAAAATGTGTGACAGCATCTCTCTGGCAGGGGAGAGGAACATGCAAGCCATGACACACCTTGTGCTATGCAAATGCTCGTGTCGTGTCTCAAAGAAGGGAGCAAGAATTACTCTTCCCTAGAGGCTTGGAAAGGGACTTGAGAGCACCACTCCTTCATGCTTTCATTGCTCATTTCCAGGTGCTCCTTTTCCAAAAGGCATCTTCCATGCTTTTTTTGCTTTTTTTTTCTCAGTTTAAAATCATGCCAGACAAGGCCATTCTGAACTGTATGGATGTTACCCAAACTTTCCTGGGGTATTCCTAAAAGTGAACTGCATCCTAGTGTTTGAGGACATTGGGAGAAATGTGAGGGGAGCTGGAAAGAAACTCAGAATACAGAACACAGAAGGAAAATGTAGGAACTGAGAGCAAGGATGGTCCTCATGACTCAGGTGTTGGATTGGCTCATTTGTGAGACCTCTGGCTGCCTGGCAAGTTGCATAATTCCTTAGGTTCTCATCCTTGCTTTATAGATGAGGAGTTAGTGGTCCCAACGTTCTCTTTGTACATCACATCTATTTAGTGAGCAACTCAGAATAAAAGCTAATAAAAAATGGGAAAGATTTTTCCTTCCAACTTCTGTCTCAAGGGCACACATCATTTAAGAGCTCTGAGCTTGCTGAGGTTCTCCCAGGAGATGCAGTGCTTATTAACAGCGTGACAAAAATACACTTCAGATAGGCTGAGCAGAAATGCCAGCAATTTTGAAACTCCATTCAGGCAATGGCAAGGCCGTTGAGATACAAAAAAAGCTTTACAACTGTTCCAAATACTTACTAGTGGAAGACTGTTAACAGACAGGAAAAAATGGGGAAGTGTCCAAAACCAGCAATCCACCCTGGTGAGAAATCCAGCTGCTGGGAAGTGGAATGGTGCTGGAATTCATACCAGGTTGTTGTCTCTGGACACCAGTCAATGGACTCCATCTTTTATATCACCCTCCCGTTAGCCATAAGAAATCTGTGTTTTTCAACTCCTTTTCTCTTGGCAGCTGGATGTGGAGAAGGAGCTTTTTCTCTCAAGTCCTTGCTGAAGAACCATTTCAAAGCTGTTGAACTTTGGAGTTCAGGGGAGAAATTTCACTGCACTGCTCCACTCCTGTCTCTTGAAGGTCACCCTTGGACTGAGAAAAATCAACCAGTCTAGCCTTCCTCCACCTGCTCCTCTTCTGCTGTTTGGTTTTTACTGCTGGGCCCTGAGCTGTTTATCTTCATTATCTTCCTCCCCTCTGAATAACTTCAGGATTTATCTCTAGAATCAATGGCTGCTTTCGTCTGCACAATTTTGGAAAACCAGAATCTTTAGAGATCTCCAAAAGGCACCCCATTCCTCCCCCCTCTGCTTCCATCGCTGCAAATTCGAGATGACTATAAAAAAAGAGAACCGCAGAAAGAAATAATTGGGGCTTCTTTTCCTTGGTGTTGGCTGCACTTTTATGATTGTGCTTTCTGAGATTTTCCACGCAGCCTCGAGGAATGGGGAAGCTGTTTCTTTGGACGTTAAGATTCCAGGTAACAGCTACAAGATCCCAGCTGCTGCTCGGCCCTCGGGCTCCGTGATCCTCGCCGATTTATGTGCGCTAATGTTGAGAGATTTGGCAGCACTTCAAGCGAGCGGGTGAAAACAACGTGTTTATTCGAAGCTTTGCTCTTGCCCTTTGACTTGACAGCGGCTGTGCAAGCGGCCTGGCTGCTCCAGCCCTGCTCCTCCAGAGCATGGGAAAAGCAGGAGCAGCAGCAGGGAGACAGCTGGCTGGCTGCTGACTTAGAAAGGCATCACTGCGTCACGTCACGCTGGGTGAGTTATCTCTGTCATCAGAAGGGCCAGGATTTTCCCTTGTTTTAAAATTTATTTTGTGGGAGGTAGGTACTCCACAAATTGATGGTCACGTTTAGTAAAGTGACCCATCCGTCAGGGACAAAGTGGGTTTTCAGCCCTGAGGTGTAATGCTTTTCTGACCCTTAAAAAAAAAAAAAAACTCAGCTGGACTCCTTTTGAATCCCCTTTAAATGAATGGTTTGTAAACTTACCAGGATTTTAGGATATTAGGGCCTTTCTCATATTTAATGTGTGGATTGTCTGAATGGAGAGATTAAAGCCAACACAAGCAATAAAGATGGACTGCCAGTAAAATAAACAGTTTGGCTTCTGACTGCACAGAGGAAGCAGATCAAGTCAAGAAAACATTTCCTAAATGTCACTTTTTTAACTGTAAGGCAATTCTAATGGCTGATTCTTATTTAAACCTACACTGTTCTGAAGTTTAATAATCCACACATTTAAATTGGTGTGAAAGTGCAAGTTAATTGACATTCTGCTTCCCAAGCAATGCTGGTGTTACAATGGGCACAAAACTGCCACATGAAATACAGAATAAAAGGGAATAGGAAGCAACAGGGATGTATTTCTGAGAATCCAAAGAGTTTGCAAACGATGCAAATGAACAAACAAGAAATCATATTGACATATATATGGATTGCTAGGAAAATTCTGGCTCTGGATGAATCTCATGGAAAACTTATGGTAATTTCTGTCGTGCCAGACTTTCGCCTTGTCTCTTTAAAACTGTTATGGTGAAAGTCAGAGAGAGGTATGTCTTGCTCAGTTTGCATTTACTGTTGTAAAAGTGTACATATGTGGAGGACTCAGTGGTAGGGAATCACATATGGGGCTCCATCCCTGAAGTCACCAAGCCGGTGAGTGTATTTTACACCTATTTATGTGGAGCAGGCTCAGCAGGTTGCTTGAGGAATGTAATGTCCTGGAGGGCTGACTTCATAATTTGTGGCTGAGGATATATTTCCTTCATGAAACCACATTTATGTTTCTTTATTGTCGTTATTATTTTAAAGGATTTCAACTACTCGCAACGCCAGTTTCTTTTTCCATAAGCCCTGCTACCCTGTCTTCAGTATTCTGATTTTTAGATTTCAAATGACTTGGCTGTGGTGTTGAGGATCAGGTTGCTGGCTGGAGACATCCGGATGTGTCTGAGATCTGTGCATATCATAATCAGATCTCTCCACTATACATTTTGAGTCCATGTTCTCGTTCTTCCTCTGCCTTTCTCATTGTTTTGTATCCTGTTTGTATGCAGTCTCATGTAATTATACAAAAATGGTTTCCTTATGCATGGTATGAGTTTTTATAGCTTTGCATTCACTTTCTTTCTTCCCATCATTTCATGGTTAAATAGGTAGAAAAGTTAGGTAATATGTACACAGGGACTGCTCCACAAGACCGGAGCTCAGAGTATCTCTGCTAACATGTGCTGCAGCCAAAGAAGTTTACAGCATGCAGAGGGAAAAGGTTATTGTTAGTGTAACTGAATAAGTATTAGGGTTAATATATAATGTATAGGTCTATGTAATGGATAGTTTTTATTCATCATAAAACGTTCAAATGGCTTGCAGATGTCTGACTGCTGCAGCTGTTGCAGACCTTGTAATGGCATTAGGCTCTGACTCAGAGAGCAGCTCCTTTGCCAAGAGATTCTGGCAGTGGCTGCAGCTGTGATATTCCCATTGAAAAAAGGACTGTCAGCAGTGGAGATGGTGATACAAAACGGAGCAGGAGGATGAGAAAGGGGCAAGGCTGGCTCTAGATATGACAGGAAAATGGAGGTTCTGCAAGCTTCCATTTTTCCATGTTTAACTGCCTCAGTAACGTCCTACCACTGTGTTTTCTAGGGAAGCAGCTGGAATTTATAGTCACCGCAGATTCTGGCTACATGCAGCTTGTGTTGTACTAATTGGGGGAAAAAACACAAAACATCAAACCTTTGATAATGTAAAACTTTGCTCCCAAGCTTCTAAAAAGAAGGAATGTCCCTAAAAGTAGACAGGATTGAATCTCACTGTGCAAACGCAGTCTGTCGCACAAACTGTGCAGCACGGGAGCTCGGCTGCTTGCTGCCTGTGGAGGCTGTGGAGTCAGGGAATATCTTCCTTGGCAGCCAAAGGAATGCCAGCATCCTGAAAAAGTGCTGAGGAAAAAAAATCCACTGAGTGTCTCATGATTGTTTTCCTGTGTCTGATTGAAGTAAGGAAAATAATGAAGATTGACATGCAAAGCAGGCACACGTTTTCTACGTGGGATGTTGTACTGAGACAAACATGCTGGGTTTGAAACAGCTTTTTGATTCCTGTGTGACTGGAAAAGCAAAAGCATGACCATTTTTAGAAGAGAATTGGAGAAGGCAGTGCAAAACAAAAGCACAATTTTGACTGGGTTTGGTGATAGTTGTCAGAAAGTAGAACTGAGGGAAGCAAACCCTGGAGGCAGCTGAACTGTAAATTCCTGAAATGGGGAGGGAGCAGAGCAAGAGTCACCTCTTGATGAAGGGCGGATTTCATTGCTGCCTTTTCTGTTGCTTTAAACTACTTATGGAGAGCAGGATTTAGCTATGAAATGGACTGCAGTGCTGGTCCTGCTCTATGAACACCTACAAAGCCAGAAGCAGTATTGCTTTTGGCACTTTTTGAAGGGTATCTGCTGATTCCAGTGTGTTCTCTCTGACCCTGATCAATGCTGTATTTATGACAGTAAAGCTATCAAAATATGTTGAGTGACCTAATTGTGGCTTTCCAGTGCCTGGAGAGAGCCTACAAGAGAGCTGGAGAGGGACTATTTACAAGGGCTTGGACAGGACAAGGGGCAATGGCTTCAAACTTAGAGACAGTAGGTTTAGATTGGATACTGGGAAGAAATTATCCCCTGTGAGGGTGGTGAGGCCCTGGCACAGGTTGCCCAGAGAAGCTGTGGCCGCTCCATCCCTGGCAGTGTCCAAGCCAGGCTGGCTGAGGCTCTGAGCAACCTGGGATAGTGGAAGGTGTCCCTGCCCATGGCAGGGGGTTGGAACTGGATGATCTTTAAGGTCCCTTTCAACCCAAACATTCTGGAATTCTTTGTTTCTTTGAAAATATACAGATTATTACAAAGGAGCTGCAGTCTACATGAACTTCACTTACTAGACTTAAAAAAGAAAAATCTTGCCGATGTGATTTATTTCTTACGTGAGTAAAAGGGAATGAGTTGCTAACAGCTCTCTTCCCCAGGGCTGCACTGGCTGTTGCCTGGGGCTGTGAGCTGGGACCCCAAGAATCCCACCACATCCCTGAGAGAGTTGTCAAAAGGCTCTTGAGCTCTGGCAGGCTGGTGCTGTGACCACTGCCCCAAGGAGCTGTCCCAGTGCCCAACCACCCTCTGGGTGAAAAGCTTTTCCCCGATATCCAACCTAAACCTGCCCCTACAGAGCATTGCTCCATTGTTGCCTGTGCTGGTCAATAAATATTGTGTACAATGAGAAAGAATCCCAGTGCTGGATGGGTGCAGCTCCTGTTGCAGGAGGCCCTATAGAATGGCTGTGGGGTCTGTGGGGCTTCATGCACTCCTACAGGAGGAGGCTTAAGTCTCTCCCTGGGAATCTGCACCTGTCTGGGAAATAAACAGGATGTTGCAAACTGAAAAGAGCTGAAAAGTCACTGCCCAGTTAGGTGGTCTATGGGGCAGGTGGGTCTGTAGCTCAGGCATTGCAGATCCTTGGGAAAATGCCATGCACAAAGCATCTCTGTGCTGCTGATCCCAGCCAAGGGCTGAATGAGCCAGTCTTCCTCAGAGGAAGAAGCAGAGCTTGGCAGGGAGACAAGCGTGGATCCCAGCACTGCCTTGCTAGCAGAGCGTTCAGTCTCAAGCCAATGTGCCTCCCAGCCCACCAGCTAACCTGGGCACGGCAGGAGGTTGGTATTTCTTCTGCTGCTTCCAGATCCAAAGCTATTTCATGCAGAGCCAGCATGGGGATCTCTGCAACTTATTGCTGTGCAAGGTGTTGACACAGCCTTTCTTTCCTACAATGTTTTCTTATCAGTAAATCTTAGAAAAACTGTCTAGAAAGTCTCTTGTATCTCCTCTTTCTTGTGAGGAAAGGCTGACTTGGGTAATCCAGCTCCAGGAGAGACTTATTGGCAGGCAAAAGGACATTATAGAATCGCAATCTGTTCCAAAATGGGAATAAATGATTTAATGGAGAAGTCTGCCAGTGGCCATTGAATATGATGGTCTGCTTGAAACTTCTGATTCAGAAAAGTGCAAGCTGTGCCAGGGGAGGTTCAGGCTGGACATCAGGAGGAATTGCTTCATGGAAAGGGTGGTCAAACATTGCAAGGGGCTGCCCAGGGAGGTGGTAAAGTCCCCATCCCTGAAGGTGTTCAAGGAACCTCTGGACCTGGCACTCAGTGATCTGCTCCGAATGACAAGGTGGAGATCCATAAAGGTTGAATTTAATGATATTGGAGGTCCTTTCCAACCTAAATGTACATGGTGTCCTTGTACTCAGGTGACAGCAGCCCCTGGTGTTGAGGAAGAGCCTGAAAGCATTAATGGGAATGCTGCTCCAAACATAACCCATTAGCTGATCCAGAGCCTGGTCCAGATGCTGGCTGCTTCAAAGATGAAGGCTTCAGCCAGATGTGGTGGGAATGTGTGTAACCTCCAGGATGTCAGTGTGGATGTGGGACTGGAGGAGATTGTGCAAGAGCTGCAGTGTGGACCATCAGAGACAGGCTTGGCTACCTTCATCCCAGGGGTGGGGGAGCACGGTAGTTTCCACAAATCCCACCTTGGCAGAGGTGAGAAGGGGAATGTTTGTGCAAGGCTTCTGCCCTTGGCATTTCCTATTTGCTTTTAGCTCTGTGCTAAACGTCTGTGTGGGGCTCAGCTTTGATTTTGCTTTGTGCTGGGAGCTCAGGTGCCTGGCTAGACAGTTGCATTAGGCAGAAAAGCACCTAATCCTCACTGAAGGCCACCTAATCCTCTCAGTTTAATGGCCTTCTGCTCCTTCAGATAGTCCCTTCTTTATTCCTTCCCTATTTGCTCAGCAGTTGAATTCTTTCCTCTTCCATCTCCAAAAGAGCTGGCTCTGCTGGCTGACCATTCTCATTCCTGGTTACCAACACCTCTCAGTCCTTCGAGGCTCCAAAATGCAGAAACCCATAAAAACAGCTGGAAGTAAATGAGTAATGGAGAGAGAAGTCAGCTCTCTATGGACTGAAGAAAGTGCTCTGTAGACCAGTGTTTGAGAACCTTTCATTAGTGCTTCCTGGTTATTTTTTCTGCATTTCACTTTGCTGATTCCAAACCCCGCTCAAGCCGGTGGGAATTATTCCACTGACTTCTGCAAGATTTGGATGTAACCCCTGGTCTGAAAAGCAAAACTAGTCTCACTGGTTTTCTTTTATTTCAGTTGGTTTCACTTTCTGCTTCTCAACTCCCAGAATAACATGAACGCATTCATAGTCCTCCATGGTGAGATTCATACAAAATATTCTCTTTTCATGTTTTTCATAAAATAAGATGCGTATCAGCAATTCCAGCTCTGTCCTTCTGACTCTGTTTTTCAACCCATTTTTTTGCCTCCTTCCATCCTCCCCACCTTCTACACAAAGGTAAATAAAAATTTCTTTTTACGTGTGGCACGTTTTTGAAGCAGCTTTGAACAGTAAGATACTCTCAACTTTTGGCATCATTAAAGGCAGATGGTTTGCCCTCACAAGGTAACCTGTTTGTAGTATCTCAAGTGAAAAAAAGATCCATTGGGTTGTGAAAGATGTTTGTTCCATCACCATGGAACTCCTCACACAGTTCCCAGGGCAAGACATGGCACATTGAAAGGTGACAGTGGATTTCTACATCACAGCTCGATCTTCCATTTTTAAATGGAAGCTGTGCTTTTATTCCTAAAATAGCAGTTTGTTCCAATTAACATCTTTCTGGTAACAGAAAGGGAGCAATGAGTAGAATATGGTGCTACAGAACACGGAGAAGGGAACATTATCTTACAGAGCTCTGGGGGTTTGTCCTCCAGATCGCCCAAAATTTTTTCCAAGTAACGTGTTAGAATATTGGTAATGCAGTGACTCAACCATATAAACAGATGGAGTGAGTAGTGTGCAGCCAGTGATTCAGCTAATGTACAGCTCTGGAAAATTCAAATTTGATTTAACATGAGGAGAAATATTGAACAAGGCATTTCTAATTTTTCCTTTTATTTAAGGAGACTTCAAGTAGGTTGGCTTTTCTACTCAACAGAGAGGGTGGAAAAACATAAGCCAGTAACAGCTGATTGAAAGGATGGCATCCTGATCCTGCACAGAAACTCCTTGCAGTAGTGCTGCACTGCAGTGCCAGCTCTTGGTCTAAGCCCAAGTCCTGCTGTGGGACACGAGCTCTTAATTTCTCCAGAGGGAGTGTTCCTAGCCGAGTTACGCAGATCTCCATGATCTAGTTCAAGCAAAGCTTAGCATTTATTTAGACTGAGTTAACTCATTAATTTCGGCTTTAAAATCTAAAAGGCTGTATCCACTAAAAAGTAAATCACACGTTTTTTCCAGGCTCCTCCTATACCACGTAAAGTTGTGGCTGCAGATGTGAATGTGCTGTGCCTGCAAACAGGGCACACCAAGGCTGCTCCTTGAAATGCTCTCCCAACAGCCAGAGGACATCTAAGTTGTTGACATGTCTTACTACATCCTTTTATTTCCCTTGGAGTGACGAAAGGAGAAACTGGTTTTCTGCAGAGGCCTCCTATTGTCAGGAGATCAACACTTAAAAACTCACCTGATCTTTATGGAAATCCAAGGGAAACCCTGTTCTCCTTAGATTATTCCAGTCTTATCACTGCAATTACAGGCTTTATTCCACAAGTTCTAAGTACAGATTACTGCCACCTGCATGGAAGCCCATCTCTTCACCTCTATGAAAATGCTGTCTTTGAAAGCCTAATTATGGAAGAGTTGCCATGTACACAGTCGAGAGGCACGAGAAGTGAGCTGAACAGGTTAAATGCAGATGAATATTATGTTTTGCACACACAGTTATAATATTCATAACGTGGTAATTGCTGTAGGATGTCAGAGTAAGCTTAATTCCTCCAGCAGCTGTATGTAGAACAGAGTTTTGCCCCCTAATACACTTACACAATCCTAGTGTGCCTAAATTGATACTGAAAGTGTATTTCAGAGAAGAGATTTGGGAGAGTGCTTGTCTCATTTGATGAGGCAGGACCTAAATGGTTTAGTGTGTGCAATTATTTGGGCCGGCTGTGAGGAGTGCTCTTAAACATCAGGGACTGTTCTCAGTAATCAGGTAATGTCCTGACCCCACAAATATATCTGGGCTTTAAGTAATGAGCTACACTGAATAAGTGTATTTAACATGTACAATGTGAAGAGGGTGACAATTAGAGAATCTGAGTGTTCCGTCAGTTGCCTGAATATTACCAAACCTCATTTTCATGTGTTTGTAATTTGCTATTACAAATTATTAAAATTGCATTTCATTCACCCTGGCATGTGGGTTTTGCTTTTTTAGAAAGAAAAGCAGCCCTCTCGCCACTGCATTGGAGCGAAGGCACCCATACCAATGGGAGCTCAGAGCATAAAACCTCATCCGCTGTGTAATAATCCTTGTAAGATTTGTAGTATGGAGAATTTCCTCAGGAGTGCTCTCTTCCTTCCTATGGATTGGATCCCTGTTCTTTTGCAGAACCGATAAGGGACAACACTGTTTGTTTGGACAATCAGAATTAGAAAGGAAAGGCACCTGTCCTTTCCCTTTTGGTTTTGTTTTTTTTGGGGGGGGTTTGTTGTTTGCCTTTGGATCACTCATCTCAGTTACTTCTTCATTCTTTTTCCCTGCTGCTCCTGTTTTCTAAGTTGCTGGCTTCTCTCAAAGGCCCTGCAATTTTCAGGCGTTTTCTTAAATCTTCATCTCCTGGAGATGTTTCATCTGAGATATTTTACAAATTAAGCTTAAGCTTTAAAAATTAAACCTGCAGAAGCTGTATCAGAGATGACTGTAGACAAATTGAAAAGCAGGAACCTCTTGACAGTGAGTGCGATCAGAGCTTTCAGTGAGCTGGAAGTCATGAGTTTGATCAGGAATGATTCTTAGATTACTTTCTTGTGAGAATGAGGTTTATTATGGGCAATGTCATGTGAGTACAGCTATATCTGAGGGTGTATCCATGTCGTTTAATAATGTTTGAATCTAGTGGCTTACTGCAGATGGGATTAAAGCTGACAGAATAATTTATTTCCTGTGACTTTCATGAAAATAAGTAGTAGAGCAGGGAGGATATATCATGTTCTCCCTGAATTATGGAAAATCTGCAGTGGGAAATTTTGGGCAACAGCATCCACTGACTAAAGACCACTGACTAAAAAGAAGCCTTAAGTAAATCACAACTTTGGAAGAGATTTCAGTTAAAACTTGTGTCTTACACCTAAAGTTAACAAACCATGGGACACAGACATGTGGGGGACCAGGTTTTCTTCATTCTGGTCATAAGCTTTAAGACTGAGGGAGTTAAAATATCTGTTGAGATCACAAAAAAATGTAAGAGGCTGAGGAGAGTAATGAATGGAGTAACTCTAACTACAAAGGAGACCAAAAGATGGGATTACTGGGGTGAGGGGGAAACAGCAGATGAGGAATTTCTACACCTGTTGTGTGCGAGGGGGGAGCTCAGGAAGAGAAACCGGTAGCCAGGAAGGGAAGGAAAAGCAAAGGGAAGCAGGAGGAGAAAAGAAAATTCAAGTTGGGAAAGGCACCGAGAAAGGCTTTGAAGATCACTGGGAGGAGAGATTAAACAGAAACTAAATTAGTTTAATTTAATCTGTACATTCTCAGAAGAAATCAGTGAACTCCTATCCAAAGAAGTGCAGGCGAAGCAGAAGAAGAACAAAGGGGTTGCAGGGAGAATCAAATTTGAAGAAGAGGCAGGTCTGGGCATGGGAACCAGTTAATTTTAAGCACTGTTTAGTGAATGTGTCACTAATGAATGTGTCAGGGATAATAAGTGCTGAAACTTGTGGTAGAAGCAGCCAACCTGGCCACAGGAACTGTATGAGAGGTGTTGTTACATGACACAGGAGCGGAAAGAGAGAAAGATGCTCTCGTGAATGAGACAAACAAAGAGTTGGTTGGGGGCTTCTTTCTAATCTTGTGTAAATAAATCATCCCCATTAACACAGAGCTGTGATTCACCCATCTGAGCACTCTGGATTAGCACAGCTCAGCTCCACTCCCACCCTCTCTGCTTGGTGCACAAGTTCCCTCTCTACTCACAAGCCCAATATCCACGTGTTAATGACTGTGCAGGGAGAAATGGCTGGAAAAGGAGCTCCTGTGAAGGCTCCAGGCGGTCTGGCGAGGGGATGGAGCAACTGTTTTGTCAGTGGACAAATGGTGGCAGTGTGCACAGGGTGACCAGATTCCTGAAGCAACTGTGCTGGCTGAGCTGGGTCTTGACACAGCAGTGACGGCAGACCCGGCTTGCAGGAACATTTAAGTAGCTGTTGCTATTGCCAAACTATTAGCCAGATCTTTTTTAAGTGGCCTGGCCCAGGGAAGTTTTATATAAAACAAAAAAATAGCTGACTTGCTACTGTTAAACCAGGAAGAGTGGCACGGGCCATGAAAAAATGTAGAGTATTCCCAGTTTACTGGATACAGGATAATCACGTAGGTTCCCAGCGGCTGCTTTGCAGCGGGACTACAAGACCAGAAAGTAAACCTGCTTTGGGTTTAAACTGAGCTTCTTAAAATGGGATTTGCTGTATGTGTGTTGGCTTGTTCCTCCCCTTGCAAAGCTCTGCTCTCGAAGACAACAAGGGTTTGCGGGGATGATCTTCCAGAAGTCCTGAGAATGAGGAACAAGGTGGAGAGGACAGATCACCTGTGACATGCATGACTCAAAGGCATTCCAGTCATTTTGCACAGCAGAGACACTTTTTAAATATCCCAACAGCAAAAGGGATTATTATGCCTTATATCCCCATATAATATCCCAAGCCACAGGGCACCTGTCTGAAACCACATTCCTGACACTCTCCTGCCCCTTATATAGGAATGGTTTGGGAAAAGGGGGAATATTTAACCATGGCTAACTCATGGGGGAAGGAGCTGTGATTGCGCTGGTTCCTCCCAAGTGGAGTTTCAGTACGAAAATACCACGTGTGGTCAGCACCTTTATCTCAGGGCATGGCAGGACCCGGGAAGGACCTGATCCATGGGCAGCGTCCTGAGGGATCGCTCAGGAACCCCGCAGTGTGGGGAGAACAGGGGCTGCAAGGGTCACAAGGATCAGCGGGGCAGTTTCACCCCACACAGGACACAGGAGAAGTTCCAGGGACGCCTGTGGGGAGCCTGGCCGCTGCTCCCGCACCAGGGGCTCCCATGGGTCACCCCGCCCGCCCCGGGCGGCTCCCGGGGACACCCCAGCAGGCGCGGCCACTCGCAGCC
>VZRM01009043.1:0-41210 GCA_013397955.1 Grantiella picta | reverse complement strand
GGGGAGGGAAGGGAAGGGAAGGGAGGGAGAGGAGGCGACGCGATGCTTAAAGGGGCAGCGCCGTGCTGGCCGCCCCGCCGAGGCGAAGGGGAAACGGGGGGCGCTCCGGGGGCTCCAGGGCCGGAGCGGGGATCGGAGCGCCGCGGCAGCTGCATCCCGCTCTCCTCTCTCCCCGCTGCGCTCTCTCCCCCTCCACAGCTGCCCTGCCCCGCGGGACAGCGGGAAGGGGATGCGGCGGTGCCCGCCGTGTGAGGGATGCTCCCCTCGCCTTCCCCGTTCGTAGAAAGCGGCGCCCTGCCGGGGCAGCGTGCGCTGAGCCGGTTGGGGTTTCACCCTCGTTTTTATCTCCTTTTCGCTGTGACCCCCTGCTCTCCCGGCTCGGGTTTGAGCGCTCACCTTCCCTGCAGCCAGGCCGAGGTGTTTACGCGGCCGCAATTAGGAGCTGAGACCTGACACTGCCCAGAGGCCTGGCCGGGATGTGTGTAAACAATAATAAATCAAGCGCTGGTTTCATCCCCGACTGTTGCCTCAATGAGCCACATGTCCCAGGTCTCTGGAGCGCTCCGTGGCTTTGCCTCGTTCCCATCGAGTCTGTCAATTAACAGTGTAACAGTATGAGTAGTTAGCACGTTTGCGTGATAGTTCTCTGTATGGCTTGTTGCTAATTTTTTTTTGTAATTTATTAAATATTTTCTGTAGTCGTCAATGGTGATATATAGTGTAATTTTAGAGGCAGATCGCAGTGTTTATTTTTTTGATCACCTGCTGCTGCAGTTTTTGGTCCCTTTTTGCATTTTTGTCCGAGGAAATGACTGGTGTGGTTTGGGGAGGGAGAGTCCCGGAATGGTTTGGGTTGGAAGTGACATTAAAGATCGTCTTGTTCCACCCCCTGCCATGGGTATGGACATCTCCCACTATCCCAGCTTGCTCCGAGCCCCGTCCAGCCTGGACACTTCCAGGGATGGGACATCCACAAGTTCTCTGGGCAGTTTGTTCCAGTGCCTCACCAGTCTCACAGTAAATAATTTCTTATTCATAAGAGACACTATATCTGGAATGAGACCCTTAAAAGTGAATCAATTACTGGTTTGTTGGCTTTTTTCTTTTTTTTTTTTTTCATGTGCTCTTAAGAGCTGCCCAGGAAAGATTCATTTTTGTCCTTTCCCCTGTGTGGAATACGTTGTGTGCAATCCATGAAACAGATCACAGGAACAGGGAACACGGGCATTGTGTTCTGGATGTTGGAAAACACTTGGGCCAGGATCCTGTGGAGGTTAACAAGAGGGTTTAGGTCACTTTCAAACTAGGCTAAATGTCTCATTTAATTTTTTTGTTTCTCTAGAAAATCCTTTCTTTTTACAAAAAAACATGCGTATATAGTTAGTTCCTAATTTTATTCTTGGCTGTGCTCTTGCACAAAGTTTCACCAGTGTAGATTGTGTGATGAGGAGAATTGTAACAACTCTGGCTTAGGATATCCACACATCTTGCTTTTCTCAGTACTGTGAATACACTCAGAGGTTGTTCCCTGTCCTCTCTGGGATATAATCTTTTTATGGGCTGCCTGTGCTGTGAGGTTATATCCCTTTAGCTATATTTGTATGTGTGGTTGAAGTGAGATGGCTTCTGCAGCTGCATGGAGTCCTGATTTTAGTCCCTGTTAGCTGCATGCGTGAATTTTATGGATTGCACTGAACCAGGAAACAAAATTGTTGTGATTGTATCAGAAATCCATCCTTACGTGTATTTCCAGAATGGGTCAATGCTACAGTATCAAGCAACAGCAAATGCCTTTTGAGTGCGTTTTCTGTCGAGTAAAATTGCAACTATATCCTTTTCTGAGTCTGTGTAGCCACATGGAATCATTACATTCAAGTTTGCAAAAAATTCTGAGGAAAAAAAGCCCAAAACATTTCACCTGATTTATTCAAAATAATTTTGATTGTTTTTTCATGCGTGTTCCGTCTTCGAGTTATTTTATGGACTGTACAGAGTATTTTTACTCTTGATTGTCGCTGCTTGACGTATTTTTGTGTCGTGTCAATTAAAGTATCCACAGGAAAACTTCAGTGTAGGTTTCACTGTGTTTTCTTTGCATAATCTCTAGTTAAGTGGTGAAAGGCAGAGCTCAGTGTGCTTCAGTCACAGGGTAAAGATGGGAGGTGGAGGGGCTGTTGTGCTGTGCTGGTATTTTGGAGGCTCAGATAATTTCTCATTGATCTCAGTGGATTTGGGCCACACTTTTTTTTTTTTTTAATAAATCTGTACTTTTGTGTTTCGCTGGACTGAAATTTTTCTTATTACCATTTCCTATGTGCTGATAGAAAAACCAAGAATTCTTCACATTTTTAGTGCTTTGTTGTTCTTACAGTTGGTGGGGGTTTTATTTTGTATTTGGAAATTTCATTTAGGCATGTAAAAAGTCAGTCTGATATTCAGTAATTTACAGTCTTGATTTTTACTCTTAATCTCAATACAGTTTGAAATAAACCAGTTTCAAATAAATAAAAATGACGTTTTAAAGCTAAGTCCTTGCAGTCTTCCCTTATTAGGACTGAAAGGAGTTTAGAATGAGTGAAATAATATACATCTAAATTAATTTTAAGTACTTTAGTCTTATAAAATGGATATGTCTTCTCGAAGCTGCGCTTTTCTTGTTCAGAATTTTGCTTTCCAACTGTATTTTTCTCATGCCTTTCCCTGTGCTGTAAATGCAGTGCTCTAATAAATCCCTAATAATTCTGATTGCTACCACAGCGAGTTTAGGAGTGTTCAGTTTCCTGGAAAGGAGTAACTCTTCGGTGATATTAAGCCCTGTACTAGTGGCCAAGGGTGAATGATCCACAGAACCACCACTGTGGCAGTGGAACTGCCTGTTCTAATGGCCATGTTAATGTCCTGAATGAAGCAGTCCAAATTGTATTTCAGAATATTATGTCGTGCTCTGGGAGCCAAATGTTGCCTCTGCAAAACTGGCACATATGTGAAAGCGTACAGTAAAGCAGATTAATATTTTTATTTTGGTGTGAGTAAGACCCAATTCGATTTTTTTGTGTGAAATTAAAAATTTTGCAAATGTTGCTTCTCTTACAGCAGCAGCTGGTTACTTCAGTCTCACTTGTTCAAAGAGTCTGTAGGTTTAAAAACGAGAAGTCTCAGAGGGCTTTATTTTGCCACAGCTCAGTGCTGTACAAAATGTAAAACAACTTTCTGCTCTTCTAAGCAAGAGGATTCCAAGAGCAAGGAGAAAAAGCTGCTGATGGAGTTCTTTCATTTGCTTGCTTGGTGCCAGATGTCACCAAAATCTTTTGCCCAGACCATTCTAGATCTCGCCGAGGTAACTGAACACTGAAATATTCACACTTGTAGCAGGTTCATCTCTTTGTTCACTGAGGTTGTTTCATGCCAGAACTGTGGAATACAGGACTCCTCAAAGTGGAACTGGGGCTGGGGTAGAAAATAAAATAATGGCACCACAGATCTGGAAATGCCAATTTTTGTTGTTATGGAGCTGTGACAAGTTTTATGAAGTTGGTGAGGGGCAGTAACTTGGTTCCTCTGCCAGCAGTGAGGGAACACCAAGTCATGTATGGCACTGAGAGGCAAAAGTTGGTGTTAGAAAGGGAAATAAAATTTAGATCTTCTTCTCGCATGGTTGGTTCTCATCCTTCCCAGGAACACATTGTTTGGGGTTTGATGTGGCAGCTGCTCCAGGCCATGCTGTACTCGTTTTTTAGTACATAGGTGTACAAAAGAGGTGTTTGCTGTTAAACCTGAGGGCTGCTTAAGTACACAGAGAGTCAAAAGGTGATTTTTGAAAATGGGAGCTGAGTGTGATAATCACAGCCTGTCCCTTACCCTGCTGTGCCTAGACATCTGCAGCTCTCTCTTCTGCAGCTCATGGGAGATTCAGGCAAAAAAAGTAGAATATGGCAGCTTACTTCTGGTGTACTGAAAGAGGGATCCATTTCTTTTAAACCTCCAAATTCCATTTTTGCTTTTTTTTTGGTGAGCTTTTGGAATTGCCTGTGTTTTTTCTCGAGGACAGAAGAAGCTAGGAAGTGTGGCTATATTTCACATCCTGCTTGGCTTTTTACGAGTTACATAGCAAACAAAGCAAAGGGAAAGGGATATTATCATACTTACTGAAAAATAAAGTCCAAACCTTTTATATTCCAAGGAAACAGAGGCAATTAGAGAGCAGAAATTGCAGCTTTGTACGTGTTTAAGATGCCTAGAGAACGGGGGAATGAAAATGTATGTGCTATGTTCTGTGGTTTTGTAACTAAAGAACTTCTAGGTCAGTCTGATCACTTAATTATGTGTTCTAGCCCATTTTTCTGAGTTCTAGACTATGATAGGAGAAATACCAGAAGTGAGATTGCCTGGTTGTTTTTTTATTATTATTTTGAGCTGTTGTTTTCAGTAGCTAATTTCTTAGTTGTACATAAATTTGTCATAATGAGTATGTTAGAGCAGGGTTGTTCTGGCAGCTTTAAGATAAAATGAGTCAGCATCTTGAAAATTAAGAGAAAGTATGTTGATTTAAAGGAAAGAGGGGGGTTGTTCTTAATAAGATATCAGCAGTTGAGTTGTGGAATTTAGTGTGGCAGAAGGGAAGGGAGCATAAGCATTCCCACAGAGTACATGGCTGTTCCTTGGGAAATTTCAACAGGCCATAAGTTCTTGGAAAACATGGTTTATATGTGTTTCTGGGCAAATATTTCTTAACTGAATTACCTGAATATTCCATGTAACATGAGTGTCTTCCTGTCTGTTGGTCCTTGCATGTCACCTGCCTGTGCAGTCATCACCTGGACCAAGTAGTTCAGCATGATGCAGCTCACAGCAGTAGGTGATTTAAGGTGGGTGAGTTTAATCCTAAAAAGTCTTTCTTTACCCCACAACACCTAGGCAGCAGTTATAACTCCTGGAGGCATGGAGACTGGTGTTTGGGAGAGGTGGGAAACAAGAGTGGAGCAGGAAAGGAAGAGTTGTTATTTAATCATCCTTTTGAAAAGAAAATAACAGTTCATTTTAGGGCCTGAACTAGGTAGCAAAACAAAGTAAGTTGTTCAGGTTTGACCAAATGTTAGAGTCAAAACAGGGAAGATTCTGGGAAAGTTAGTGATGGATTGGAACTGGTTTTGACAGAGCAAGGGCTGTCCTTGCAGGACCAGGATTTTGTGTCACTTTCAGGTTTTTTGGTTAGTCCAAGTTAATGCTTGATTCATTGATGGCGTTGTTATTCCAGAAATCATAAAAGACATAAAAATGAAATAATTGGTAAGGGAACATCTTGATCTTGATGAAGTGTTTAAATGCCCAAAATGTGTAGAGGGCATTTTCTTATCCATTCAACATCCAAAGTCCATTTCAAATACAGTTATTATTTAAATAAAACTCCTCTTCACCCTTCAACTGTACTTCAATAGCATCAGGAATTCAGCCCTTCATAGAATAATTGGAAACTTTTATGGTTTTACAGTAAAAATGTTGGAAAACGTAACATATGCTTACACAAACTGCTCACATTGTAAAGTATTCAATAGCAATAAAGGCAGAGAGACTGGTGGTTATTCTGTGTCTTCTTTATGAAACCACAAAGTATAAACACAAAACAAGATTCGTTTCAGTCATAGTTTATTGGGTGCTGATGCAAATCATGATTAAAATAGGATTTCCTGTTGCTTTGGTTTAATTTGCCTGGAAGGAGACGGTTCTCTGAGTGTCTCCAAAAGTAAGAGATTCAGGATGTGCTTGTGTGGATATTCCGAAGGCTTCAGTGGCAGAGGGATGGAGTTGTGTCTGTGGCATAGACAACCCTGTTTATCCATGTGGGGAATGCCAGGGAAACAGGGAGGGTGGTGCAGCTGCCATCTTTTTCTTGTTTATTGATTTATTTTTTTTAATGAAGTTGTGTTTGCAAAAGTAATTAAATATCATTAAGCAGGAAAGTTGAACAGGGTCAGTTCCAGCTGTGGAAGTGCTCATACACATCCTGTGGAATGTAAGAGGTGTTTAGTTTTTCCAATTTTGCCACGAGAGCAGCAAGGCAGACACCACACTGTCTGCCTAATATTTGGGTCCAAAATGTTGTGACAGCACATTGGGTAAAAACTGAGGGCAAAAAATCCTTCTCTGTCCTGTAACAAGACATATGTGTGAGGATTCATGATGTATATGTGAGGATTCTCGTGCTTGAACCATAAAAAGTCCTTCAGTTCGTAGTGTTAAGAATACAGAAAAAAGGAATCTTCATTTACAATGTGAATGTTGGTGGTGGATGAGGGAGTGATGGGAAATACTTCTGCTCCCTCATAGCCTAATCCCTCAGGAGTCTTGGAGCAATTAAAGAGGGAGGTTTCCTTTCCCCCGAGTTTTGTTTTTCTCTTGCCAAAATTGCTGTTTAGTCCCCTAAATTCCTTACCATTGCTTTATGGGGCTAATAAAGCAGGGTCAAATGACAGTGTGAATTGGGTAGGAGAAACTGAGATGCTGCAGGAAGTTCCTTGAATCTGAGGATCTTTCCATAGTCAGAATGAGGATTCCATTTTGCAGGAGGTAGGAAAGCAACCTGAGGATTTCCTTCCGGAATTCCGAGAGCTACCTGGGGGCAGAATGTCTGGCATGCTGAGGTGACATCATTTTATGACTGGATTGGGTAGGATTCCTCATCTTGTCCTTGTTAAGGAGGATTGTGGTAAATTGATGATGACGTGAATCAGGAACGTGACCCATGATTATGCACCTTTCCCGAGAAATATGCTGGTTTACACACAAAGGATATCTGCAAAATTGGGAGCTGGAGTTCTTCACAAGACCCAGATCCCCTCAATTTTACTTCTGTTGTTGTGCCTGGAGGAATTTATATGATCTATGCATCCTTAATATCCATTTTGTAAGTTAACTGCATATGCAATTTTAGCTTATAAAGAAGCACATTTTTAATAATTTTTTTATTTGGTACTTGTAAATAGGAGATTTTACGGAATTAAATGTACCAAAAGCTGAATTTAAGCAAAGAGCAAGTTGCTAAAGGAGCACAGATCTTTTAATGAGGTGGTTTGTTGTTGGTCATGCTGTGTGACAATATCTGGTGTGCTTGGGAGGTGGTCTGTGATATGAACACTTTGTATGGCTTGTTAAGATCTGAAATGGAGGGATATGAAAAGAGGATGCTATGAAAGCTTAATGGGACAACAAAGCTGTAGATACACTGTTGGAGAGGTCTTGCTGAATAAAGTCACTGTTACATAGAATGTATGTTCAAAATCCTACCTGCAAAACAAGGTTGATGGTAGCTTGGAGTGTAGCCTGTATTTCTGCAGAAATTCAACCTCAGTTTTGTTCTTTAATTTATTTTTAATTTCCAGCTTCTTAAAGTATAATTTGCATTTTTTAAATGTAATCTCATATTCATCAAGATTAACATATAAATAACTCCATTGCACCACCAAACAATAAAGGGAACAAAGTGACACAAAATAAATCTCATTTTACTGCAGCCAAAAATTGGTTTTGTGGCTTTTTAGGGCTTGACTCCCAGGGCAATTGACAGCATAGCTGTTGTATAGTAACTGAGTGGCTGTATCTGTGTGACAGAACTCCCTGAGGCTGGGATTATGTTCCTGAACAGGAACATTGTCTTTTTTAAAAGTATAATAATCTAAATAATGACTGTGCTTTGTAAGTACATGAGACAGAGGAAATGGAAGCCACCTTAGTGCTGAATGAGGAGAACATTCTCGTTTAATAAACTTGTCTGCATCAACTTCATATTGATTTGCTTGTGTTAATTTCGCTGAATGACTCTGCGTGGGCAGGTTGGTGGAGATGGATAACCGCTGCAGCAAAGGTGGAATCAATCCTGAATGCCATGTGTATCCTACTTACTGCTTCATTAGCGGAATCAATTATTACTATTATTATTATTTGACGCTATAACAAGACATTGATCTTAATGTCTGCTCGTATTTGTACACGAGAGTGTGCTCACAGGTCTGCTTCCTATACGAGCTGAAATGCAAAATGAGAGAATGACTCAAAAGAGGGTTCTTCGACGCTTGAATGAACAAGTTCCTGTTTTACTTTGTAGTAAAAACCTCAGCGGTGATTCACTTTCTAAGAGACACAGCAAGTTGCCCTTTGTTTTGGTTTCGTAGTTAGGTATTTTTATTAAGGTGGCATTACTTTAAAGCTTGTCTGCAAGAGGAATAAAAGGAAAACACAAATTGGAAATAGCAAGTCCAGGTTAAGACTCCGCAGTGCCTTGGTGTTGTCTCCACCCTTTAACAGGTGGATCTGCTCTCACTTCTTGCCCCCACTGAGATGTGCAGGAAGACATAATCTGCAGGCTCAGCTCTCTCTTGTCTGATATGTTTTAGGGTAGACAGCAGTATGAAATGTTGTCCAGTGTCTCTTGGAAGAGGGCAATAGAACTGCAATATCCTCTGGCTCCTTCTCAGCCACACCTTTCCCTCTGCAGCATCTTTCCCCTGGGCCTGTGTTTCTTAGGCACCTCTTTGTCCTTGGTATCTCATAAGATGTCCAGAAACTTGTTATTTCCAGAGTTTCAGCTGAAGGCTTTGCAGGCAAGGGTTACTTCTTCATACACTGAATATTTTTGGCCAACCAGATCTGGCAGCAGTGGCACCATCGGTTCTTGGCTGCACTTGTTTCTGAATGGAAGAGCAGGATATTCAGATTTGCAATAGTCCTCCTTATGTCTGACCAGAGACAAGGAATAAATAAGCTATCTATTTATCTATCCCAATTTATCTGGCTGTGACCTCCGTTCTGAAGGTGCCATGAGTAGTGAGAAATCTTTTATTTGAAAGTAGGCTGATAAATTGAAGTGAGAATGAGTACCAAAATTATACTAAATACATGTGTGAAGAAGGGAATAAGAGGGTTATACTGTCTTCAGAACAAAATTAAGAAGCTGCAAAAGTGTGAGAAGCCCATTGTCTGTAGACTTTAGATCTTTGAGAGTTTAGGAAAAAGAATTTTTAATGTGCCATCTGCTCCTTGAGCCTTCAAGACCAGGTGTATCACTTTGGACTAAAACTCCTTGCTCCAGTGTTCAATCTCTAACCAATGGCTGAAATTTAAACTGCCTTTAAGCTCCTCAGATATCTTCCCTTCTCTGTTTAGAACCAGAACCATTAACCAGAGATGGCCTCTAGATTGAGTGGCCTTTCACATTTTGTTTTCCTGTGAACTTGTCTGAAAAAAAAAAAAAATCACTTTTTAAAAACACATGCATAAAATTTGGTTCTCAAATCCAAAGACCAATTTCATCTTGCTTTCAAAAATGTTGGAGTTAACTTTCTCTTCAGTTCTTATTGAGAACTTTGTCTGTGTGAGAAACAGAGATAATCTGATTCAAGATCTCTGCTGTGTTTTAGCCATCATATAAGTTCTGGTGGCCTCTGTGCGACCTTAGTGTCTGGAGCTTCCCCGAGATGATTTTTTAATGCTTTGCAGCAGTTGTATTTTCTAAATACGTTTTCACAGTATTTGCTACTTTGCTTTCACAATCCTTACTGGTTTTTTTAAAGTAGCTTCAATGTATCAAACGGGTGCTATTAAATATAATTAAAGTAATTTTAAGTGGTAATTTTTGGAAAGCTTTTTAAAATTGCCAAATAATCCTGTAGCAGAACCTGTCTTCACAGAACACAGGATCCTAACAATGGCCCATTTCTAGCACCATGCTTTGATTTTACCATGGATTGTATTCAAATGATTATGAAGCAGATTTAAATGGGGGGTGGTGAGGGAATCTCACACCTTTCTTGATTTCATGCTTAATTTTCACAACACTGGTGAGTTATTCCTATTTGCATTTCATAGTTTTATTTTTGGGATGTGTCTTGTCTAGCCTTAGCAGACAGACACCGAGCCAGAGAGTAAAATATGGAAGTTGAACAGCCAGTGAGTTATTATCCAGATGGAGCCTTCTGTTAGAGGTGTCAGCAGAGACAAAGGTGAATGTGGAGAATTAATGGAATAAGATGAGAGAAAGATCAAATAATGGGATAAGAAGTTCAAGCGTGGGATAATGGGTGTGATTAGAGATTATTAACAATGCAAAAATTTGCAAAACGTGCAAAAAAATTCCTGTCTGTTCATTTAAACTTGATGAGGGAACCACATAATGAACCAAATTTTTTTTAATCATATTCAGCGTTAGAATGTGTGTTCCGTGGCGTTGCTTTCTTCTGACTATTTCTCTGTTGGTTTTTAGGTTTCTGTCTTCCACGTTGTACATCAGTGGGATCTCTGCTGCAACAAGATAATGTCTTCTTCAACTCATTGAAGGAAAGGGGTGAGCAGCTTTCTCACAGCCAGTAATTTATCTCCAGTAGAAAACAGCGTGCTCTGGAAACAAATATCATCATGTGTTGTGTTAAAAAGGAAGCCAGTTCTAGATGCTTTTCATGTGTCAAAAAGAATTGATTTTTGTTTCTTTTTAACTTGGTGTGTGAATGTAAGGATCTATGTTATATAGCAAGTGCCAGGACTAAAGTTAAATGAGAATGAACAAAGAGCCATGCTGAATCTGCCAGTCACGCATTTCTCTCTGAAGGACTTCAAAGAAACACGTATGAGGGAAAATTAGAAGGAATGATTACTTGCTAACAAGTCTGTTGGGTAGTTCCTTCCCAACCCTAAGAGGGTTGGTGGTTAGTTTGTAGCCTGAAGCATAATTATTTATATCTCTTACAAACATCTGTTGTAGCTTGTATATGTTAAAAATGATACGACTGATCTCCAAGAGCTCACTTGCACCTTCTGTTAACGTTCCTGGGTGGTCCCTGTGCCCTTAATTACACGGCAGTAAGTGGAACAAGTGAGGAGTGATGTATGTTAAGTGATCACTTCGTGTGCATGTTTCAGCTCAGGTCTAATCTCTTCTCTTACATACTCAACTTGCACAAAGTCTCCACACTTCTAATTGTGATTACCCCTCCTCATTTAGCTTCCTTTCTGCTTTACATTTTACCTTCATACTTAATTTTATTAAAGGCCTCCCATTTTCTTTTTCCCTTTGCTCTGTAGACCACAATGCTTTTTATGAATTCCCTTTCGCCACAGCTATCAGTGGAGTTTCTGATTGCAGTGAAAGCATTAGCTTAAGTCATGACCTTAAGTTTTTCCTTGGGTTTTCCACACACTTTGCTTTCAAAATAAATAGAATGAGAGTTAGTTCTGTTCTGCATGAAGTAGACTTGCAGACTCACCCTCAGGTTATTTTTGTTATTTTTAAGTCTTTGAATACTACACAAACACACAGTTTTCCCTCTACTCTCGATTTCTTTCATGGAGAATAATTGGCATTTTGAAAGCTAAGATATCCAGAAGTCATATATTCTTGGGTTCACCTCAGATTCCAAATCCTCCGTGTCCTGAGGAGCGTGCTGGTTCGAGATGGTCCTGCTGAGAGCTGAGAATCAACACCATGAGCCAGAAATCAGCACACGAGTAGGTCAGCCAAGAGCAGGGGTTGTTCGAGTGCACAGCAAGCGCTTCAGAGAGAGTCAGCTGCTTTCCATCAGAGCCACCTTGAACAGCGAGAGGCCTGAGCTAGCCTGGCTGACTTGCTGTAAGAAGCATCAGAAACCATCCACGTGTTGTGGGCGCTCGGTGGAGGAGCTGGGGAAGTAATTAGCCGTGGCAGGGTGGCAGTGGTAGACATCTGGGAGCGATAGCAGCCCCAGCGCTGTCTGCAGCCTGAGCATCTGCTGAGCTGCTGGCTAACGAGCCTGGGTGCTGCATCCCAAACGAGGTTATAAAAGCCAAATCTGTAAATACCTCTGCAGTTACTTTTCTTAAAGTTTAGCATAGTTTGTTTCTTGCCTCTGCTGAGTAATGAGGAGACGTTTCTTTTTAGTGAACCGAAGTAATTCCTCAGTTAATTGCCTCAGTTTAAGTGTGTGATTAGCTCAATTTGTTCTTCTTGATTTGCAGTGGTTGTCTTCACTAAATCTCATCAGTTCCTATCTTGCCTAATAGCTTAATCTTTTTCTACTGTAATTATAAGTCAGAGGGGAAGCTCTTGTGGGAAATAAAGGATATACCCATGTAGAATTCTTTCCAGCCATCCCCCTGGGAGAAAAGAGGGCAAAAGTCCTTCTAGATGAAATAATCTATGGATCTAGCTCAAAGCTGTGCACCTCCTTTCTTCTTTTGTGTGGCCTGAGGGCCTCCCAGATGTGGAACGTCTCTTCCTTATGGAAATCTGGAAGGAGGGGTTGGTCCAGCCTGTCTTGTTCCCCAGAAATTCTTACCATGTCCTATTGTCTTTACCAGTTTACTTGTATTATCTTTGTGGCCTCCCTCTCCAGGTTTTTCTTCATGCCACTAATATGATCTCACATCCCTGTACACTCTAAGACATTCTTCCTGTTCTACGACTGTTTTACTTTTTATTTTCTCATTTTTGCCTAAGAATTTCATCTTTCTGCCACGGCCAAACAATTTCTTTAGCGTTGTTTGTGTGGGACTTACTTCGCTTTAAAATAATCATTAAATAGTGTTTGCTCTTTCTTTGTTGATCATTTCAACTGTTCTGCTTTTATGTTGAGGGTAGTCTGGTCCGTGCTTTGGATGTCACAGCCATAAATTAAATGTGTGTCTTTTGAGAAGGAAGAAAAGCAGCATTTTCTATGTGCCTGTTCACTCTATCTATACAGACAGACACTTGCCCTGGCTGTCAGCTGCCATTTATGAAAGATAATAAATGTTTATACATAAGGCAAATGCTTACAGGGCTGATGTTTTGCAATGTGTTCCCTTAAAGTATTTGGAGAGGTATCTCACTTATTGTGGCAAATGCTGATTTAACTTTTAACACTAAATGATTCATAACTATAAACAAAATTTTAGAATCTGAAGTACTTCTATCAGTGAGTGCACTTATGTTGTTTCCTTTTTATTTTTAATTTTGGCTGAGAAATTTTGGAGTTTCGAGGAAAGAATACTGATGTTCTCTAAAAACAGATATAATCTAGTTTGTAGAGGAAGCCACGCTCACATCATCCTGGTGAACTTCTCTGGTCTTTGAAGCTGTTTAAAAAAAGAATTTAAAAATTGCAGTCATATTTAGAAATTACTGAGTAGAATTTGATGCAAAGTAAGGCTTGAGGTTTGTGCTGAGGGGTTTGATTTGTCTCTGTGCCTGAAACTGTTCTCAAAGAAGGGAACCTTGAAATTCATCCTGTGTTTGCAAAATGAAACACTCACTTGAGACTGTTATAATCTGTAGGGGAAAATATCCAGAAATGTAAAAATTGCTCTTAAAAATGGTCATATGCAGTAGTATGCAACAGTAAGGGAAGGACTTAAAAATAGTTGAAAATTTGTAGTGATTAAATGCATTACAGAAAAAAAAAAGCTTCTGTTTCAGATCTTAAATGGGTGAAAATTTTAGAACTTAGTTGTTTAATACTGACATAAGTGTAAAAGAGCAGAAAACCTGGAATTACTACCTGAATGTAATCGCTTTCAAGACATGAGCTCCAACTTCTTTTTAATATAGTTTTTTATAGTTGCTAAACATTAGCACTCCTACATGTCGAGGAAAATTGACTTCTGTGATAATAGTTACTGGTAATAGCTTAATGAGTTATGTGATTTCAGTTGTAATGGCTGCAAATCTGTCAAGAAAATGAAATGTGAATTAGTAATTTGATGGGTACACTCTATCTGATGGTGGTGCTTTGCTATTTTTTTTTTTTAATTATTGGATGTCTTAACTTAAAAATGTTTAACTCATCTGGGCACCAAACTCCAGGTAATGCCTAGAGGGAATAACATGATGCATTTACTTGTATTTAAATCCTACTGTAATTAATATTTCCCAAAGTACCAAATGTCTCTGAAATCGAGACTTCTGAATTCCTAGGGCACTTTTGAAACCTTATAATCACATGGGCCCAATTGTTTAAAAGTTGTTAGATATTGTTCCATTCTTTGTTGAACTTTAAACGGCTTGGATGGGAAATTCCTGGTGTCAGAGGTGATTTGAGCCTTGGGTCTCTGAAAGTGGTTTCAGGCCTTACTTCAGAGTATGGGATTCACACTCATGAGTAAACAGGGTATTTACCAATTTGCATTTGGTTCATCAATTTAACTATTATTTTTTCAGTTCCAGTAATGCTCAGTGGGTTGGTAGCGTTTTCAAAACACAGAAACACAAACCTGTCTGTTTCTAGGCTTCATGTGTTACTTTAGAATGTCATTTAAGTAGTGCAGAAATAAATGCTAAAGTTTACTTGAAGTTTGTGAGTATAAAAAGACCTCAGTCTCTTATTAAAAATTTTACTTTGAAACATAAAAAGATACTGTGAACGTTTTGGTGATAAAACATGTTGTATTTCCAAACTGAATTTTTTGGTTGTTCTAATATTCATGTGGTCATTGCTGTCAATAAACTCTCTGATAAGTGTGTATAAATATTATTTTCTACCTTTATTTTTTCTTCACTTTTTAGAACAGGATTCTAAGTGGAACTTTTGTAACTGACTATTTTTTTTCCTCTTTAAAGAATATTTGTTCACGCTTATGATGATTTGACACAATTTATGTCTCAATAACCATGATGGCAACACAGACATTAAGTATAGACAACTATCAAGATGGACAACAGGTAGGTGTGATTTTCTTTCTCTAGGAACTAAATACAGTTAGGAAGGAAAAGAAAAATAGTGACTTTAATGCCTGCTTTGGTATTGTTTAAGCTGGAATAATGAAACATGCTCATGTATGTCTGGTCATGATGTTTCTTTTTTGTACAACAGGCTGTGTATTTCTACATTTAATTGCTAAATTAAAATGCTATTAACTGAGATGACTCATGAGGTGGCCTGTACTCTGAAGACCCCTTTTTTCTGTTATTCTGTGTCAGCCTTAAACAATAGATACAAGTACTTCTGTCAGCAGATGGCAACCATGGTGAACAGTCAGAAGAAAATCAGCAACTTTACACATCTCTTATAAAATTTTATCCTGAGCACAGTCAGATTTTTGATTTTTGGTTTTATTGTTTCTTTTATTGCAATTCTGTTTTTTCTCTTTCCTCTCACCTGCCTCATGTATTTGACTTTATTCCCCCAGCAAATACATACCGTCCTGTGGCATTAAAAGTAAAATATGTTTCTTTCTAAACAACTGATCAGGGCAGAGCTTTTTCTTCCTATTTGTTCTGTATTTCAAGCTCTCAGTGTCCAAGACAGACAGGTGATTTGGGTGCCTGCTCTTCTAGTCTGGAAATGGCACACAGAAAAAACCTTGCAGTTTTAAGTGAGCTATTTCCTCCTCCTAGTGAGACAGAAACCTAACTGAACACACTCTCTCCCTTCAAACTCTGCAGATGTATGGCCAACATTTATAATCACTTGTCTGAATCATCCCCTTTTAATTTGCTCCTCCTTCCTGTCATTAGCCGAGAAATGAGTCCATTAGTTGCTTTTTTTTTTTTTTTTGGCAAGCATTCTGGCTTGAAAATCATCTCTGCTTGCTGAGGAAGCTCTTTGCAAGGCAGGCTGCTCTGTTGGGTGGGAGATGCTGGATTTTCTCAGTTTCTGACTTTGCTAGGAGGTGGCTTGGCCCCAGCAGGTAATAAAGCACAAAACTTTTGGTTCTCCCAGAGTCTGTTCAAAATAGTAAAATTTTTTCTGCTCCTGTGGTGTGGAAATAAATTAGATTCTATCAAAGGCAGGTTCTCTGTTTGTTTCAGGAGGTCTTCCTCTCTGCAGCTGTCAGTTCTGGCTGCCTGGAGATATCTAGAACAGTGTCTGTCCTCTACAGATAGAGAAATAAGAGAAAAGATTGCAGTGGTTTCATGTCTTTGTGCAGATGCTCAAATGGGAAAAAAACCAAGGATTTTGGGTTGATGGGTGGAAAATGTGGCTTTTACAGTTCAGGTTCCTTCAAGACCTTTTAGTCCAAAAGATATTTAGCTGGAGGTGATGGAAAAACCACTTTCAACCCTTCAAAGCATCCCAAAGGTGTTCCCAGCCTCCTAATGCAATTTAGGAGGTGCTCAATTGAAGCTGTGGCTCTGTCTTGCTTTTCTATGGTATAAATGTGTGTTAAATGGATGTGTAGAAGGAGTTTCTGCTATTTGATAGTCCTAAAATAATTGGTTCTTACAGTATATAAAAGGGATTGGTAAAGGTCATGGGAGGTTATGCTCCTATAATTGAAGGACTGGAGGGACAGAGAATATTCCAGATCTTCTTAAGGAAATGTGCATTTTAATGGAAAAAACCAAGATCCTTTTCTTCAGCATACTGATACAATGTACAGTAAGAAATAGAAAAGAAAACTCAGGAGGGTAAGCTTTTCTTTATGTTAATTTCATCCTAAAGGATTTTTATGCAGACATTCCCATGAACCTTTTGGAGCAATGTACTGTAGGCTGTTCCAAAAACAGCCACTTCACAGACAAAGTGCTTTAACAATTTACCAATATCTGTCATTCCCATTTTAAAGCCAAATGCTAAAATTTGAAGTGACCTTTATCCATCAAAAAGTGTCAGGGATTAAAAGAGGGGTTTTGTTACTTCTACAACTTCTTGTGCCACTGCCAAGTCATACCAACCTTCTGGCAATTTAGGAGCCCTTTGCACTGCTCTTTCCTCAGAACACAGAACCCTTATTTTACGTCAGGGCTGCAGATTTGCTTAGAACTTACTCTTTTTTTTTTTACAGATGCAAGTGGTAACAGAGTTAAAAACTGAACAAGATCCCAACTGCTCTGAAACTGATGCTGAAGGGGTGAGTCCTGCCCCTGTAGAATCTCAGACTCCAATGGATGCAGACAAGCAGGCCATTTACAGGTAGTGATGGACTCGTGTTCTGTCTTTTGAAGGGTTAAGGATTTTTTTTTTAAGAAATAAATAAATAATAAGTAGCATAAAATCAGGTGATCTCTTGGCTGTCTCTGCAGTTTGTAGGGAAAGAATGAGATCAAATAGGCTTCACTGTCAGTCATCAGCCAAGGGGAAAAAAACCCTCCTGAGATTGTGGGATTCTTCAGTTTGAGCAGAGTTTTAAAGGGTGTTCTGAGGGTGGCTGCAAAATTCAGCAATCTGCCTTAGACTTTAAACTGTGGTCACTATTTGTCACGCTGTAGTTTTTATCTTTAATACGAGTTTTACTTTTATTGTAATTAGGTCAATCTTTACTCCTTTTTCTTTAGGTATTACCATCTATTCCCCAGTAATTAGCTCAAAAGGGATTGAATATTGATGTATGAACACACTAATTTGAGATTTTTCAGTGTTAAGTGCTGTGCTAAACAGTTTGCTCAGTTTTTATGGGTTTAAGTGTTCTTTCACTTTAACTACTTTATAAAGGCAGAATTGGTTTTGAAGTTCGGGGGAAAAAAACCAAAAAAAACAAACAGGAAAAAGCCAAACAAAACACCAAAAAAATCCTCCAAACTGAGGCAGAAAGATGTATCCATTCATTTACAGACTTAAGCCAACAAAATCATCTTCTCCTCAGAGCATGATGTCATAAGAGGCCTCTGAGCACAGTCTGAATACTGGTCTCAATTTTTTAAAGTTATTTTGTGATGTATAAGTGTGACCCACATAAAACAATAAATTAATTTTATTAGGCCTCATTTAAATCTGCATTTATCCTGTTTGTAAATACTAAAACTCATTTCTAGTGCACTGTATTTATCTCATGTCACTCAATTACAGTGAATTAAACAGTCAGAGCTTTTTTGCTTGTGGTTGTTCTCTTTATTTAAATATATACTTATTTTACTGCTGTATTTGCTTCTACAGTGTGGTAAATCAAAATGAAAATAAACTTTTATTTTATTTTGCTCTAGCCAGTGGTGTTATATGCAATCTCTTCCAGGACTTGTCACACTTACATGAGTGGCTGTGGCCTTATCTGAGCTAGGTATCTTAATTTTCACTGGTGTATACCTAGGTGGAAATATTTATTTATGCATGTATTTGAACTTTTTTTCCTAGGCATCCACTATTTCCCTTGTTAGCACTATTATTTGAAAAATGTGAACAATCTACACAAGGCTCAGAAGGTACAACTTCTGCCAGTTTTGATGTAGATATTGAAAACTTTGTAAGGAAGCAAGAGAAAGAAGGAAAACCTTTTTTCTGTGAAGATCCAGAAACCGATAACTTGGTAAGTATTAGCTGTTTGTTTCATTTCTGAAACAATCATCACATTTGCAGCTTCTTCCTAATTTCTGATGTCAACTGGTCCTTATAGTTTCTCCTCACATTTTTCTGCCTATGAGAGATTCTACTTTATGTTAATGCTTACTTTTTTTTTTTTAATTTCTTCTGAGCCCCTTTTCCCTTTTATCTGTAAATTTACATTGGGCTCTTCGCAGTTGTTTCCTGTTCTCAGCTGGCTGACATGAATGTATCAGAGACAAAAAGAAACAAATCCTTTCCATAGCCAGGTTGATTCTGCGAATTAATTTTAGAG
Source organism: Grantiella picta (assembly GCA_013397955.1). Taxonomy (NCBI): domain Eukaryota; kingdom Metazoa; phylum Chordata; class Aves; order Passeriformes; family Meliphagidae; genus Grantiella; species Grantiella picta. The sequence continues at coordinate 22,724 of VZRM01009043.1, read as the reverse complement.
TGTTAGGTGTTTAGCATATTTATCAAAAGCATGTATGTGATGTAAATTTTTTCCTTTTTTTTTTTTTTTTTAAATCAGGGCTCATCTAGTTAATGTGGGAGAAGAGCTGTTGTGAGATGAGCTAACAAAGTCTTTAACATATACAATTTTTTTCTTTAATGTCATTTACTCCTTTAGGCTTTCTGAAAGTTCTCCCTATGATGAAGCTGTGATTTCCTTATTTTGAATATACTTGCCTTCAATATTGTACTCAAAATCAGAGTTAGCTCTGTTCTGCATGAATCAGGTCTGCTGACTTGCTAAGCCTCAGGTTATTTTCTTCATTTGTCACTCTCAAATTCAACACAAAAATTCAACAGAAAAAAGATTGTTTTCCCATATCTCTATAATCCCAATTTCTTTTCAGAAGCACAGCTGAAATCCAACAGTTGGAATGTAGTAGCTGTGGCTCAATGGATGAGGAAAGAGCAGTGTTTGTGGTTTAGCTTGGCTTTTCATGTCTCTTACAATGTTCTCGTACACAAGCTGATAAAATATGGGCTAGATAAATGAACAGTGAGATGGACTGAAAACTGAGTGAACTCCTGGGCTCAAGGGATTCTGGTCAGCAGCATGAAGTCCAGCTGAGGGCTACTCATAAGTGATGTTCTCCAGGGATTGATCATGGAAACAGAGCTGTTGAACATCTCCATTAGTGACTGGGATGATGGGGCAGAGTGAACCCTCAGCAAGCTTTCAGGTGTTGCAAAACTGGCAGCATTTTTGCAACTGATCCACAAATGGCTCTGCCACCATTCAAAAGTATTTTATTGCTTTTGGAGAAGCAGAAAAACAGGAATCTCATGGAATTCAACAAAGGGAAATGCCATGTCATAATAGGGGAATAAAAAAGACAGACTCTGACTCTTCTCAGTGGTGCCCAATGAAAGGGCAAGAGGAAATGGGCATGGATTGAAACACAGGAAGTTCCATTAAAACCTTTTTACTGTGAGGAAGATTGAATACTGCAGGCTGCCCAGAGAGTTGTGGAGTCACCATCCTTGGAGACAGTCAAACTCAGCTGGACATGGCCCTGAGGAACCTGCCCTAGCTGACCTTGCTTTGAGTAGAGGGGTTGAATCAAAAAAATCTCCAGAGGTCCTTTCCAACCTCAGCTATTCTGTGGTTTCTGTGGGCCTCCAAAAATTGGTTTCCTAAATATCCTGCATGCCTTGTCTTGTTCCCTGTGCTTTTGGTCATACATGAACATTTTCTCAGATCCAGCTTACTTTGGTTGTAATTGGTTTTGGTGTATTCAAACAGTCCTTCTTGTCAGTTGACCTGTTTGTGGTTTCAGCTTGTGGTTTTAGTGACAAAGTCTCTTGGTTTATGTGGTGTTCACCTTTTCTGATGAGCTGCACAAGTCTGGCTGATTGTGCCTGAGGTGGGTGAGGAAGCATTTGTTTATGTCCTGGATTCTGTGGCTGCTGAGGTCAGTAGTGGCTTAAACTGGAACTGTGTTGCAAAATCAGAGCTCCTTGGCATTGAACTCCTGTCCTGTGGTCGCATTGTTAGCTGTGACTTTCTGTTACTGGACACCAAGTGAAACCTGAGTGCAGCTTGTCCTCTGCCTGTCCTGGAGGCTGGGAGCTTCACCAGCTGACCTTCTCACAGGCTCTTCGTTTTGTCTGGGGCAGTGAGCACAAGTTTCTGTCAAGTTGTGAACTAGCTAGCATGGTTTTCAGTGTCTTTTTTCAGCTTGAAATATTGGTGCTCGCCACAGGGAAGGCTGTAGATGGGCAGTTTTTTCTGCCTTGTGTCACATATATTTTTTTTATAGACGTTAAATGTCTTTCTTTAGTAGAGAGGAGCGCTGTTGAGCATCTTTGCTGCATCTTCTGTTCTCGCTGTCTTTCCCTTTTTAACCCCAGTGTTAACTCAACCATTCACTTGAAAGGAGAAGCTGTTAGGACTGATAATTAGACTGGGCTAGAGGGGTAGAGCAGGTAGGCCAGACAGAGTCAAACAAATAAGGTGTAAATGCTTGCTTGGTAGCATCAACTTGGAGCCTGAGCTAAACTAAAATGAACTGAGCATCACAACACCCTAAAGAGCCAAATTCAAGTCCTATCTGAGAGTCATAGGCCTGCTGCAGTAAGGAAATTGGTCAGCTAGTTAATTATTTTTCCTTATACTTCTTTGGGAAGTGGCATGTAGAACTCAGCCAGACTGCAGTTTCTGTGACAAAGCTTCAACTGACAGCTCCAAAACAGCAGAATATAATTCCATGCTGCCTGTGGGCTAATTAAGTAGGTAGCAGAAATTATGAAGGGTCACAGATAGTGATTGTAGGGTCACTTACAGCCCTGGCAATGTTTCACATTGCTCACTCACTTGAAACGCCTTGGATACTCCACAAGAGGAGTTTGGAGTTCATCCAGAGGACCACAGAATGTTAATCTGGGTGGCACAGGCATTAGATCAGTTTGACCAGAAAGGAAGTTCATTAAGAGCAGTGGATGCTTGGTCCAATTTGAGTAGCTCTTACTAAGCTGTGGTCTAGATTATCTCGTTACTTTGGTATTATAATTCCCATTCTGAATTTAGTGGTGACTTCCTACGTTAGTATTAAAAAGGATTTCAGCACTGGGAAACGCAGGTAGCATCCACCTGCAACTTAACTTTAAGGATACTCATATATTGCTAAGCCTGGCCTGTAAACCAGGTTTCAGAAGATGTGTGTTTGCTGTCAGTAACCGGATTTTGGTGGTCTGTATTTTTAGTCAGGGGTTCTGAAGTGCACATGCATCTTTCTGGAAGTGTGCTCAGCTGTATCCACCTAACTTGGAGTATCATCTGTTGGAGCTCCACACCCTTTGCCTCTTACCCTTTGCTTTCTTTGCCTCATTTTCGCAGATAAAACAGATCTTGAAATGAGCCAAGGTGCTGCCTGCACTTTGTTCTCCATTAGTCTCCTTTTGTGCATAGGACATACACAGGCAGATTCCTCCATGTCTGAGGTGCTGTTCAGCATGAGTGCTTACAGAGGATTTTTTTAGACCTTTCACAGATTATTTTATGTTTTAAGACATTCATTGCTTAACACTTTTTTGTTGCTCACTGCTAACCCTGATCTTGCAGAAAGACCACGTTGCCTCAGGGTGGTTCCTACCTCTTGTGTAGCTTCTGCTCAGAGTAAACTCTTCCCACGTATGGGTGGCTTTTTTAATTTCCCCTCGTTCATAGGACCATAGGATGGTTTGGGCTGGACTGCAAGCTCAAGAGGTTTGTCCAACCTCCTGCACAATGTAGGGTCAGCTGTGAAGTCAGAACAGGTTACTTACGGCTTTGTCAAGTCTAGACACACCACAAAACAAGGAGTGTTAAATATACTCTCCCTTTTGTATTTGAACAGGACACTGCCTTTTTTGAAGACCCCCCGAGTTTTTTGTTTCATTTGGGGTAAGGATTTTTGGTTCAGTACCCTCTTCTCAATTCTGTTGAATTGTTAGTTGTGTCAGGAAGAGTTGCAGTGGTGAAGCCAGCTGTTGACTGTGAAACCAGTATATTGACTGTACAAGCCTTTCTGAATAGTGGTTTTGCTATTTAATGTGCAGATCCATCCCATAAACCTCTACTTACGCCTTTTCTAGCTGTGTCTCCTAGCTGAGGACTCAAAATAAAGGAGAGAGGTTATCAAATCAAAACAAATAATAACAAAATACTCGTTCTCCCAGAGTTTGTGCACTTCCCCTGAAATTCTAAATTGCCCCAGGAGGATTTGGGTCAGGAAGGTAGGTGAGCTGTGAATGTGCATCTTTTAATTGGGCTTTTTTGCAAATGAGAAGAGTCATTAGAGTGAGAAGATTACATGTCAGTATATGGAGATTCTTTCAGGTATGTTGCCCACATGTGTAATTCCGAAATTCGTAACAAACTATGGCTCTGTGTTTTTCCATTAGCAAAGGTGATCTGGGCATCATGACTAAGGCAGTGCATGCCATGGACTTGAGGCACTGGAGACAGGACACAGGCACAATTTAAAGCCTATTTAGGGTTAAAGATGCCATTTCTTAATTCAGCAACATATTTATATATGAATAGGCTTTACATAGCAAGAACAGGAAAATTTTCAGTAGCTTTTCTTTCTCTACTTAATAATTTACCATTATCTTTACTCTACAACAATTTCAACTATAGTGGAAGGTGCCCTGCCCTCGGCAGGGGTTGGAACTGGATGATCTTTAAGGTCCCTTCCAACACAAATCATTCCAGGATTCTGTGAATGTACAGAAATCTCACGGTTACTTCATCTTCATGCATTTCTCTGAAATGATACTGCAGGTTTATTTCAACACCTGAAAAGAATAAATCAATTGGGTTATAAAAATACATTATTCTGTGGCATATTCTTTGCAGCAGCACTGAATAAATGAAATATTACTGCTGCTGTGACCTATTTGAAAACACTTCTTCATGTCACTTTTGTCCAACATGGGTGATTTTACCAGGAATTCTTGATTTTTGTGGATTTAAGGAAAAAGTGAACTTCCACCCATGCTGTAAGAGAGCAAAAGCCATATGGGCATGATTAATGTAGTTGTAAATGAATTAATAAGTTCTGGTGACAGGCATGGCATATTTACAAAGTTTGGTTTGCTTCCTAACCTCAGCAGCACAGCTTCCTGCAAGAGTAGTGTGACACAGTGGGGCTCTGCAGAAACCTGGGTAGTGTTACTGAGTCTGGGTTTGTGGTTAATTTTGACTTTAATTCAATTTTCACCTCAAGTATCAACCATCAATTTTAAACTTAAGTCTAAGCTGAAGAAAGGACTTTCGTTTTTCCTCCAAGCACATGCTGATAGATAAATTATACAAATATGGATAATGTTTAAAACACCCTAACTCTGTTAACTGAGCAAAAATAAGCTAATCTCTAACATAGTCAAATATTTTCTGTTCAAAAGCACAGTCTGTTACATCAGTTTTAGCTGAATGTTTAAAGCACTCACTAATATTATGTGCAGCGTGTCGATCTATCACACGTGAAGAATTCTCTATTTTAAGCTTTTTTATCTCTGAAACAGAGACAGAATTTCTTTTAACACAGATGACCTTTGCTTTGTGTTAAAATTTAGTTAAATTTGCATACTTTACCTTTGCTGTGTTTGAAGGTACTTAAGCACAGTTTAACCAGCAACCTGGGCTGGTTTAGAAGGTCACTGGTTTGTGTCTCAGTGCTGGGTCACTGCACTTAGTGTTCCCAAGGCTTTCAGTGTCATAGGTCAAAAGAGTTACCAGATACTAATTTGGATCAACTCCCTCAAATCAACAGCTCAGCTTTTTCTACAACTCTTTTTTGAAAGATGTATGGGTTTTGGGTTTTTTGGTTTTTTTTTCATGTTAGCACTGAGAAGAAATAATATTTCCTTCTTTTCTTTTTTTTAATCTTGTTTATTATAACACACAAATGTCTGCAATGGGCGAGTGTCCTACAGCTGGAATACATTTTGCTCAAAAAACAGGGAAAAATATGTCACAATGAAAGCTAAAATGTCATGGTGGAGAGGAGAGCACACACACAAATTTTCCTGCCTTGATCTCCTTTGGGTGACTTGAGCAAAGGCATCTTCAGCTACCTGTTGGCTTCTTGAATTGCAACTAATAGGTAGATTAATTCATAGCTTGTCATTTCTGGTCATTGGATGCAGTGCTCTGCCCAGGTAAATAACCCCTCATATAGGACAGACTTTTCCAAATAATTGTAAAGTCAAGCTCTGTACTATGCAAAATTACAATTACTCAGTTTCATAAAACTGAGGGGTATTTTTCTCACAGATCCAGCACAGCACAGAAAAATTGGGGGTGGATTTTGTATAAAAAATAATTACTTTGCTGGTATGTTGTGTACATATTTGAATGTCCTGGATTTCCTACTGCTTTTAGACCATCTGGATTTGGTTTTAGCTTCTGATCTTCTGCCATGACCCTTACAATCACCTAAGCTATTTTTATGCAGTATGTAATACCATTGGTTATCCAGGCTTACAGTGTTTTTCTCACAGTGAGCATGACAAGTATTCTCCTCACATACATATCTCCTGTACTGGGATTTTCGTTTAAACATGGATTTTTGGTTTTTTATTTGGTTTAGTGCTTTGCATTTAATTGTTTGGTATTTCACAACCAATCTCCTCACCTGACAGTTCTTACAAGATTTTACCCGAGAGTTGTTCATCTTTGATATACAATCACAGAGGAGCTTAAAAGCCGTAGGACTGAAGAAATGTTTGATTACTTTAAGCTTTGTTGAGCAGTGTGACTAAATCTGGGACCTCTTTATTCTGATTTTATTGAAAAATAAAAGCTGCTTTCATCCTCCCTAGCAATCTGTGGGACAAATTCAGGCTTAATGAGAGGAAAGTCTTCTCACTGTATCTTAGACTCAGCTGTACCCTTCTGGTTTTCTTGGGTCAGGGTGCAATGTGGAACTGAACCTGGTATTTCTGATTTATAGAGCTCAAGAGAACTGCTGCTGGCCAAGCTTGTTCCAGCAATGCTTTCCAAATAATTTGTGTGGATGGGATTGCTTTCCATCACTTCCAGTCTTGTGTGGTCTCTGACCCAGAGTTGTACAAAGAGGTTAAAGACCACGTGGATGTCCAGGCTCATCCTGTGCCCTGTGACACCTGAACTGCTCTGTCTTCCCGATGTGTCACATGTGACAGGGATCACTTTGTCATCCTGTTCTGTTTTCCCTGTGTGGCAGTTTACTTGTGTTCCTTTCACATTCCAGGACCTAGCAATTAGTACCTCTACTTTAATTGGGTGACCTTTGTTACCAGAAAGTAGTGTTGGCTTCATTCTCACATTAAATATTTTTTTTAATGAACGGTTATTTTGTTTCTATTTTTTTTTTTCCCAATTCTCTCCCTCAGATGGTAAAAGCAATCCAAGTTCTACGTATCCATCTGCTCGAGCTAGAAAAGGTTAATGAACTCTGCAAGGATTTCTGTAGTCGTTACATCGCCTGCCTGAAGACAAAAATGAACAGTGAAACTCTGTTAAGTGGAGAGCCTGGAAGTCCTTATTCACCTGTGCAATCTCAGGTGTGTTTCAAATACTGTTCAGTGGGTTTTTGCACAGATTTCCATAGGAACTTACAGCTACACTTCTTTTGCTATCAGTTTGCAAACAGAGTTTCTGCAGTTTATTTTCTCTAATCAGTTACTAAGAGTAGAAAGAGCTACTTTCATTTCTTTTTGTGCACACCTGTGTGCCACTGCCTGATGGACAAATCTGTTGAAATGTGCCAGAACACAGAGTCCATTTTTTATTATCTGTCTTCCTTTTATGATTTTCTCCCAGTTCAGCAAGTGGAGATATTCAGAATAGCCTGATTTTGCTGTTTTGTTGGAAGGAGGTTAGGAAACAGAATAAACAAAGAAAAATTTTCCTTGTTAAAGTCTCCTTAGTCTGTCTCCCTCATTAAAAAATTGAGATGACTGATACATTTTATACACAACCTGTGTTCTGGAATAAATAGACAATGTCTGATGGCTTAAAGTTGCAATACTGCATTTTCTGTATTAAATGGATCACAGTTAGTTACCAGCAGTAAATAGGTTATGGCTGATGTTTTAGCTGTCAGATGCTGCAGAATGAGCCCTGCCACCCCAGTACCCCCTGGATCCTGAGTCTTAGAGGATGGCCCTTCTCTGAATTACTCATATGTCTGATGGTCTCCATTCAAAAAAAGACCTATGACTTTTAAATTGCACTTTCTGGACTCCTTACATAAGTTTTGGTGTCTGGAAATGTGGAAAGGAGATTCTAAAATCAGGCAAAACCAGCTTTTTTAAAGTTTTTTTTTTTTTTTTAATGTATCACAGTTTTGTGTAGAGACAGGAGGGACCCATTTTGCATTTGCTATCAAAAGAGATAATTCATACATACTAAGGAAATGTGTAAGAGTTTGCCTGGTCAGGGTCGAGTAAGAGCTATCTTGAGCAGAGTAAAACATCCTGAATATTTAATAGATTATGTTGAAATTGAAGGAATTAAGGTAGTAACTAAAATTCTAAAGCTTTGATGCTTGTAATAAGAGCATCAAGGGTCATTTCATTTGTCCTTTTCCCCTCTTGCCTTTGGAAACTGTTTCTCTTATTCTTTATATACCTAGAACTAAAATTTCTCAAGATAGTTTTACATCTTTTCTAACAGTTGCTTTCATGAGGGTTTTCAAAGGTAATGGTTGGTAATAATGAGGAAGTTAATGTAGGTAATGATGAACCCCTAATGAAGTATCTTTCTTTTCAAAGGTAATCCTGTGATTAAACTCCAAATGTATTTTAGAGCCAAAAATATGTAATACAAATTACAAAAATACACCAGCATGCTATATCACATTACAAAAAAAAAGAAAAAAAAGTTTAAAAATGTAAGCAACTAATTGTTTTATTTTTCTAGCAAATTCCAAGTGCCATTGCAGGCACACTCAGTCCCCAAGGGATCATGGTGCCAGCATCAGCATTGCAGCAGGGAAATGTAACTATGGCAACAGTAGCAGGTATGACACACTAAAAACAACTGGCACCTTCCTCTTCATCGTGGTTTCTTTTATAGTTGTTACAAAAACTACAGAAATTCTTTCAAAAATGTGTTTTAATACCTGAGAAGTTGTTGTAATACAGTCAAATGCTTCAGTGGTGTAGGAATGTTTGTTTAATTTATGTATATACCGAGTATGCCTATGGGAGTGGCAGTTACATATGTAATATTAAGAAATCATTCTATGCAACACTACGTTTGTTAAAAGACATTCCAGAGACTGTGGTGTTCTGCTTTTCTTTTTTTTTTCCCCCTCTTAAAAAGAAGAATTCTATTTGACAAAAACATGCATTACCTAAACCACTGCACTTGTTGGCTGCCTCATGCTCCCTGGAGTTTGGAACCACGCCTACAAGTCTGTGAAATCCTTGATGTCCTTGTTGTCCTCCCTCCATTCCGTGGAAATGACATTTGAGCTGAAATGTTTTCTCTTACTTCTAAGCAATGTTTTAAATCAAGCCCAGCTGCCTGCCCTAGGCACTGACCACACGTAGGTGTGGGTTTGGTGCTGTGACCCCTCTTGGTTGAACATCTAACTCAGTTAAAACAACATGGTGAACTGTTTTATAGCCTGATGATCATGGCATTTTCCTGATCTAATGGATTTAGAATGCCTAAAATACAGACAAATAAAATCAAATTTTGTACAGTTTTTTGTGGATGGGAGAAAATTTTAGTGTAGCAAAGAGCACGTCTTGCATGCTGACTAGAAAATAATAGTTGTTATATTATCAAAAGTCTTGTATGTTCTGCAGTGCTGATGTGTTGAAAGGGAATAATACTTGAAGGGCTTTTTCTCACCCATAATCTGTGTTGCTGTTTTGCTTTAAGGGGGGACAGTGTATCAGCCAGTCACTGTGGTCACTCCACAAGGTCAAGTGGTGACACAGGCACTGTCACCTGGGACTATTCGCATCCAGAACTCTCAGGTTTGTTTCGTGGGCTCCACAGAATGGTGTTCAGGGTGGAAATAAATCTCAGTGGTTTTAGCTTTTTGGTTTAAATTTGACACACTGGCAGAAGTAGCTCTGTGTACCCACAGTAATTAATGGTAAATTAGTGCAGCCACTGCTGTAGGAGTTACAGGTTGTATAATTTGGCATAAGGTCCTCCTTGCCACAACAGGTCATTATAATTCCTACCTGTTAAATGTCTTCCTTTACTGATGCCAGAAGAGTATAGGCACATGGAATTAAAAAAAAACAAAAACAAAAAACCCACCAAAAAAACAAACCAAAAAAACCTCCCAAAAAACAAACAACAAAAAAAACCCCCACCAAACTAAAACTTAAAAAAACCCACCTCTAAACCCAAAACCAAAAAACCCCCACCAACACAAACCAAAAACCCCTCTGAATTAAATGAACACTTTTTCAGTTATTATAACTTTTCTAATTGTCGAACTATGTTTATGCCTGGATAAATTTAACATGTTGCATTAAGTCGCCACACTGCTATTGTGGGAAATTTGACTTTTTATCAGGATGGCAAGCACTAGTACTGTGAAACTGTGTGTATTTCAGAGTCTATCCATTTTGAGAAGCATTTTTCTATAAAACCTTCAAAATACTCAGTTGAGACTGGGAGATCTTCAATTTTGGCTGCTTATATCCTAAAATAGAAGGACCAGCACTCTTTTGAGGGAGGCTCTTCAGAACTGGATCTGAAGAATTCAAAAAAACAACTAAAGAAAAGAAAACATGAAAGCTAGAGCATCTTCTGTTACAGAAAACCTTGCTAGCTTTCTCTGGAAGTGATAAACCAAATCTTCCTGGAATCTGGATTTAAATAAAAATGTGAATGAGGAGTTCCCATCTCCACAACATAAAATCTGTGGGTATTCACTGGCTCACTGGCTTCTCTTTTTCCTTATTCTGGCCTTCCAACCAAAAACGTGTGCACAGAATGTTCTTTTAATTGGCAGGAGCAAATCTGTGCTTTCCCATGTTTGCTCCCCTAGAATACAGACAGCTCTGGCCTCACACACTTCTCAGAAAGAAATGTGTAAAGTTACTCTCCTGAACTGAAATGATTTTGAAGAAAATTTGGAGTTTTTACCTCTTAGGAAAAGAATAAAATATTGAGAGGAAAATAATGTCCTAGCTTATTAAAAAAAAGAAAAAAAAAGGACTTGACCTTCTGTGTACATCTGTGACTACCCTTGACGTTAGCAGGAGTCTCCAAATCCACCTATGCAAAGGTCACCCATAGAAAATCCTTCTTCAGTGTCTTCTTTTTCAGTGTTTCAGATTGCTGTGGAGGTAGGGAAAAAAACTGTGGAAAAGCTATTCCGAGTTCATTATAAAACCTCCACATGCAAGCAGGTTATTTAGAATGTAAGACATTACTTTGGAAATGAAAATGTGCTCCAGATGCATATTTGTTGTAATTTGATAGCTTAAACCTTGTTTAAAACTAGTTTCCTACATATTGATTGGCTTAAGAAATTGCTCCAATTTGTCTGGAAAACCTAATAGAGAATTATTTCAGTTACAATTGTCTGAAATAGAATCTTATATGCAATTTATGTTATGTTTCCTTTTATTTCTGCATAAGCATTTAAGAATGTATTCCCCAAATGTTCAGATAACCAATGTGCAAATGATTTGATGAATCCATAAGAAGTGAAAAACAAAGAGAAACAAATAGGAATATGTAGGAAGTAGTATGAGTATTGTAAAGGGTGTTGTGAAGTTCTGCTGTGTAGATCTTACTGCTCTTTGAGAATTTAGATGCACTTATTTAGCAGGACCTTTAGCATCTTTGTTTGCAACCCTAGCATAATAATTAATTTACTTTATCCTTTGTTTAAATCTTAAATCAGTAATATTTTACAGCTCCCATAGTTGTCTGTGTTTGCACACAGTGAGTGTATTCAAGATATTCAAACCTAATTTCTTTTCATCCCTTCTGTAAATGCATTGTTCATTCACTGATACAGAACTGCCATTAATATGCTAACTGCCTTATTTCTTCTAAAATTACATGTGCAGCTCCAGTTGCAATTAAACCAAGATCTAGGCATCTTGCATCAAGATGATGGCTCATCAAAAAACAAGAGAGGAGTTCTTCCCAAGCACGCTACAAATGTGATGAGATCTTGGCTTTTTCAGCACATAGGGGTAAGGACTGAGCACTGTTTTTTTTATTTAGCTCTTTTATGTCGTCTTTTATGATTTTCCTTCATAAACGAGGTGAATTTATTCTGTTGTCATTTATGTAATCTCAGTTCAGTTTTCCCTGGAGTCATTTGGAGTCGTTCCACAGTCCAATGCTGGTTGACTTTTATTAATATTTTAATAAATATGTTACGATTGTACTGCATGATCTCAATAAATATTGTTAAAAGGAAACTTGCTTCATTTCACTGTGTTGAGAACTTAATGCTCTCTTCACCCTGGTTCATGGCACAAGGCAAAATAATTCTACCCCTTTTTGTGCTGTGTTGGGGATATTTTTGATACAGGAAAACTTCAAATTTTCTGTCTTTATCTCCTTTCCAACAATCTTTCTAATGTGCACCAAGCATATCACTATCTGCTTGTACTTTCAATTGTCTTTCCTTTGCATGAATACTTTGAAAGGATAAATGATTCTCAAGCGATTATAATGTTCAGCTGATTGGTATTTTGCCTTTTACAGCTATTTTGCAGCAGCAAACTGATCCAGGGAAGCCACATGTGCACTTCTTGTGTTACACACCCTGTCTTCATCTGCTTAGTTGAGAGAGCAGCTTTATTTAACTGCAGAGTGCTCCTCAGCTCTCTCATATGACACTGCCCTGGCCAGCAGAACTAATCAGAGCTGCTCACATGCTGTGCTGCCCAGGGATCACACTCTTTAATAAGGACTGTCAGCCATGAGAAGCTTTTTCTTCTGAATTACACAGCAGCAGCTTCATGGTGCCATAGATACTTCCAAGGATAAAATCAGTTTTTTTGTGTAGTGAAGCGCTCTTTGTTGAATCATTTTCGTCTATAAAAGTTCATGAGGTTTCTAAGGTTTGTGCTTTAATGAGTCAGATGGCCTTAATCCACCGTCTTTAATCAGATGTAATAAAGGAGTTCTTATTTTTGATGAGGAGCAGCTTTAATCAGTTGTAATAAAGGAGTTCTTATTTTTGATGAGGAGATGAAACAAGCTTAAGCCTTTTTTGTTTGCTTTTTTTGCCTCTTTAGCATCCATATCCAACAGAGGATGAGAAGAAGCAGATTGCAGCACAAACAAATCTGACACTACTCCAGGTTAACAATTGGTAAGAGCAAAGCCCTTACTTAATATCTGTCCTTGTCCCCACATGCTTACAACTTAGAAACAATGAGTAGAACTTGGACATCAGCAGTTGAACTTAAATATTCTACGTATGTTACAAAATATGTATGGAGATACAAGAGTTATGCACTGGCAGACAAGCATGTTATTTTTACAAGGTATAAATTTAAATTATTATTTAAATTATACATTTAAATTATATAAGGACTCCAGAAAACATGGCAACATGAAGGAATTGTGTTCTGTTCTAGTGCTGAGGGAGATGGAAGTACTCTCATGTCTCTTCTGCAAGTGAAGAAATTGAAGTCTAAAGGCATTTAGTGGCCTGATGGCTGCAGATGTTTAAGAAGTTACTGCTGACAGATTCTGTCCTTGTATCAAAGGATGTTCTGAGCAGTGATGTCTGAATGGAGAGGCAGTTCCTCAACTGCACTAGTCCGTGGTTCAGCATGTTTTGTCATGTCTTATCTTCCCTGGAGGTGTAAGATAAGACACCTTCCCCCGCAGAGGAGAGCAGGGAAGGTGCTGACATGTGTCCTGTTCGCCTTGTGGCATCAGTTCCTAAAATTGCAGCAGCAAAGTCCCACAGGGATCTGCCTCAGATTTCAAAGATGGCACTGACTGTGAGGCTGTGGAGGGGTCCGGGGGGGAATAGTCAAGATAGTGACAGAACTCTGGTTCCAAAAGTGGAACAGGGTGACTGTGCTTGTGTGACAAGTGGTCACGGAGCTCTGTGCTCTGGGATCTGACTGATGTCTTTGCAGAGCATTTTATTACAACTTAAGGACCTGCCAGCTGCACCTGATTTCCTTCCATTGCAGGTAAAGCTGGGTCCTGGATGTGTTTTGTGAGATTTAGTGGTGATAGCTTCAGTCACAACTCCTTGCCACAACTCACTGTGTCGAAGTTGATTCAGTTTAAATATTTTCTTGTTCACTAGCAGAAAGGGGAAGGGCAGCAAATAGCATGCTAAAGTAAGCAATTGAAAATCAGAGAATTAAAAGGAATTGGGAAAGATCTGAAAAATGTGTTTGCTGATGTCTGCTGGATCAGGAGCCAGACCTTGGAAAGCCATGGAGCCTGTAAAATAAGTAATGCAGAAGCTTAAGGGAGTAAATGAAACCAGACCAAACAAACTAGGTTAGGCAGGGGCTAGATTTTAGGTGAACCCTAATGAGAGGAGTATCAGCTTTCTGAGCTGGGCTGTCAGCAGGTTTTCTGGTGCTTAGTTTTTAATAAGATCCTGAAGGGTACATCTGTTGTGCTGTCTGGAGAATTTTTCCTTCTGAGGTGGGGGAAAAAATGCTGTTTGCTGCAAAATGATAGGAGTGGATTTTTAGCTAGTTTGCCAAAATCAAAGGGTGCTGGTGTTTCAGGAGGGGTTCTACACTTTTAAAAGAATGTGAAGGCCAGCTGATAGAAGATTTTATATCCCTAATTTCTTTTTCCTGCCGCATACTTTGTAAATGTGAGAGAGAGAGGGAATTTGCAACCAACTGGTCTAAGTTCACCTTGCCCTCAATTTTATGTAGGTTTATCAATGCTAGAAGGCGAATTCTTCAGCCAATGCTGGATTCCAGTTGTTCTGAAACCCCAAAAACAAAGAAGAAAACAGCTCAGAACCGACCAGTGCAGAGGTTCTGGCCTGACTCCATTGCCTCAGGAGTTGCTCAGCAGCAGTCGAACGAGCTCACGATGTCAGACGGTGAGGAGAGCTGCCTAAACATGGATAATAAAGTTAATTCCTCTCTGACAGAGACATGGAGGGTTTGATCTTCTGCGGGGAGGGGAACTTCTGGACATTTGAGTGTAAACGTTTTCATCAGGAAAAAACATAATGGAAACGTGTCACTTTTATTCCTCTAACAATTTTCTGTGGTTTAGGGGAGGAGGGTATTGTGTTGGAATTTATGTTGAGAGACTGTTGCTTGTTTCAAAAGTTATGAAACAACAGAACAAAAGATGTAAAACTGTGATGTTCAGCTAAGTTCTCTCTCTGTGCACATCAGGAGTGCCTGCTGGATGAGCAGCACTGGGCTGCAGCTTCAGCTTCATGGCTGAGCATCTGCAATTCCACATCCGCCTCACGTGGTTCAAACTTAACAATGAGAGGTAGAAAAATGTCATAGAGCCTCCAAAGATTTTGACTGAAGTAACTTCCTCAGCGTCAGATCAAACAAAAAGATTTAATTTAAGAAAGATAAAGAACTGCTTTATTCTCAGGACCATCCTTTCTGTCCTTCTGCCTGGTGCTTTATTCTTTCCAGTTTGTAATAGCTTTTCCCTCAGCCTCTGCTGGATCTGACAACAGCGTTATCCACTGAAGTTACCTTGAATTTGTATGAACACTCCCATTTTTCTGCAATGAATTCAGCTGGGATACTTTGCAGAAATGGCCTTGTGATGACTTCATTGGAGAATTGCTGTAGTGGTGTCCATAACCCAGATTTAAGATCCACAACACAACTTTTAAGATTCCTGACCAACCTAAATCTGGCATTTCCTGATATTTAAGTCTTTGACAACCTATATAACATGTATAGAATAACATGTATTTTATGTGCATGTATTTTATACCTAACATGTATTTTAATGCAATTCTTTAAGCTTTCTTAGTGTTGATTAGAAACAAGCTCTGTTGTGTGTAAGCAGAAGGGAAGGAAGGCGCTAAAGTGCTGTGCCTGTGCTTCTGCAGGTGCTGTTGTGACCATCACAGCTCCAGTGAACATGAATGTAGACAGCCTGCAGTCCTTGTCATCCGATGGTGCTACCCTGGCCGTGCAGCAGGTGATGATGGCAGGGCAGAGCGAGGATGAGTCTGTGGACAGCGGCGAAGATGATGGAGGAGACCTCTCAACAACAAATATCAGTGGGCTGGTCTTGGATAACAGCGATTCTCTGCAGTAGGAAGCAAGAGAGTGTGGAGAAAAACACTTAGGAAAAAAGAATGGACTGACTGACTGACTTTTTATAGTTTGCACAGCAAACATTTTACACAAGTTTTATTTCTAATATGTTTTATATGTAGATATAGAAGGGTGCACTTTTTTGTATTTCATAGTAAGCTTAAAGAGTGTTTTTGCAGGTGCAGCAACTTCTTTCAAATGTGGGGGGTTTTTTTGTTTGTTTCTTTTCCTTTCCTTATTTCAGAAAATTATATCTAGTAATATAAAGAACCACATAAGCACCCCTTTGCTCTCTGAATTGGAAGTGCTGCAGTTTCTGATGAATTATGCAGTTTCAATTAGTGCTGTTATTTAACACAGCTTTTGATGGGCAGGTGATGTAAATTTAAAGCATGTGACACTAGTGTGTGAAACTTGATTAATTGAGTTAGATGCATATATTTGAAAGATGCTTCTGCACCTTAAAAACTGCTAGTCTGAAGTGGACAGCAACACACATAAAAAGGAAACTGTTGGTGTGTGATTCAGTAGAGAATGTATGGCAATTTAAATAAGTTTAGTTTCTCTCATAGTCCGTGAGCCTGTTTTATCATTTGCTATAAAAACTCCTATTTTTACCTTGCTGGGGTTATTGGATAAAAAAAAATATTTTTATAAATTCACTAGAAATTGGGATGACAACTGTATTAAGCAGGAGAAAAAAAAATTTCCAGAGGGGAAAAATAAATGTTTAGTATTCCTATTTGGAAAGACTGAAAATTGACCCAATTTAATAAACAAGCCTACAGTAGCATTCTATGATTGTCAGCTATCCCACAGTGATATACTATATTTGATAGTAGCGTAAGAAGGGCCCACTGTTTGATGGGATTTTGATATTGTCAAACATTGATTTATATTATGTGTAAACTAATATTCAAATTGCATAACTGTATTTAGACTTGTATCTGAAAATATTTGCGAAATGAGTATTCAGGTAAGTAAGTTCAAATACCCACAACTTTTCCAATTATTAGAGAAATTTAACAGTTTATAGTTTGTACAACTGAATCTAAAAAAATGAAAAGTTGCCTACTATACAGTCATGAATTCTGCTATTTTATTGCATTTGAAATATTTTCCCCTAATACAAAAAGAAATATAACATGGATTTATATAAAATATCTTCAGATCTGAAGTTTACTACCAGAACATACAGCAGGCTTTGTTAGAGTAGGATATCCTTGTGTGTCATTTGAAAAACAAAGAGCTGGTGTTGAAAACAGCTGGTTTTTGGTTTTGTTTTGTTTTGGGTTTTATTTTTTTTGTTGTGGTAACAATTCATTTCTTTTATTTTCCCAAAGTTTGAAGTCTGTGATTGTCTATCCATGAACACTTGCTTTTTGGAACTTTGTATTTCCCATTGTTGAGTACAAATAAGAGACTCAAGAGCCTCATGGTATGATCAACATCCTCTTTTGTCCCTGTCCATTTGTCACAGTCTTGGGTTAGATCAAAGCCAGAACTTCCTTCTGATTTAGACCAAATCTGGGTGTGTTTCTAACGTGACAGGGAGAAAGGTGGTAGCTTTTAGAATCTTTAGCCACTGTATTTGAACAAAACCCTTTGGCAGATGCAAATATTTAACTGAGTACTTAATTTCTGCTTCTCAGAACACTCAGGCACGTGCTTAGGTCCCCTTGATTTCAGGAAGATGAATGAATGTACTGCTGGACATGCTGAAATGGTTGGAGCTGGTCATGGCAGATTGTCTTCCAAGGCAAGGCTGAGTTGGTTAGGAAGAAAAACTTCAGGAAGAAAAACTTCAGGAAGAAATATCAGCATCATTGCCATACATACATGGAGAATAACAGGAGTTTCCAGTGACTGGTGGTTATTTTTTTTAAATGTTGTTACCCAGCACAAGTGGTGTTTCTGCTCTGGCTCTCACCAAGTCCTGGCTGAGGATCTTCCTTAGCTCAGGTGCTGTGATGATCTACCCCACTGGACTGGTGATTCTAAAGAATTTGTTTTCTTCTGACTTCTCTGCTGATGTGCCATGTTTGTTTAACAGCACAGTAAATGAATAATGAAAGATTTAATTAGGAAGGCTGACTTCTCTCATGACTATCTCAAAGCCTGTTGTCAAATCCAGTTTGACCCCAAAACAGTTTAAAAGACAAACTATGTACAAATCTTGCTCCTTTGGAAACATTCAACCTACTGCCCTTACAAAAGATAGCTCAGATTACTGGAACTGAAAGAGAGATTCTGTATTTTTGGTTTTAATTGTTTTTAACTCCAAAAGTGCTTCACCATCCCCCACAGTTTCCATTCTGTAGCAGGTTATATTTGTTGGTTTGTTTGGGATTTTTATTGGAAACTCAATTGGAAACAACCAGACCTCAGGGTTTGTAAATTTCTGAAAGTTTATTTTTTAGAAAGAAGCCATTTTCTAGTTAGCTTTGTAAAAATTATTATTCCCCCCACCTTACAATGCAGCAGAAGTTTTATTCTTCCAAAACATCTGTGACCTTGTCTTCAGCTACTTTATCAATACCTGGAGACTGAAGTTGACAGTTTACTATGAAAGGGGAATATGGAATCGTTTCACTGTCAGATTAGAAATGTTAAAAGAAATATGGGGACATGAATTCCTAAAACTGAAAAGGCTTCACCAATATAAAAGTATTGCTTAACATATGAAACTCAAACCTCTTCTCTTAATTCAGTGAGAATTCTGTAGTGGGTGTGAACTGCAGGGAAGTGCTTGTTCTTTTCATTGTTTGAAAAAAAGAGAAAACAAGTACAAGTTGTTTTTTTTTTTTTTTTTTTTCTTTTTTTTTTTTTTTTTTTTTTTGCTGTGTAAGAAAGATTGCTGGTTTTAGCAAAACATCACCATTCAGGAAAGGTACATGTTTACATTAGTTAAAAAGTCTTTATAGGGGACCTAACTTCAAGTCCATGTATAATTCCCCCACTGCCCCCAGTTAAAGTCATATTCATATGCAATAGAACTAATTTGTTTTTTGAATCGACATGATTCTCCTGCAAATATCATTATTGAAACTTCTATTTTTTTTTTTCAATCTAACCCAAACCAGGGTTCTCAGTCCAATTTTTTCAAGATTCCTGGAACAGGCAAGGCAATTTTCTGTTGTTTTTTCACTTTGGAAGCATTGCAGTTCAGTAAATCAATTCTAAAACAATCAGGATAAGTTTCTGAATGACTGTTACAGAGAAATAATCACGCTGGAAAATATTCAGAATGCACTCTGGCTCTGCAGAAGGTTTTCTACATCTGGATATTGTGTCACAGTGGAGTCCTGCTGACCTTGGGGAAGCTCCATATGGATCCATGTCAGGCTGCATTTACCTGCCAGGGAATTGGTTCCTTTTCCTGGTACCTGCTGTCTGTCAGGATTTTGGAATCTTTCTGGAGGAATCTCCAACTCCACCTTGCCTGCATACCTGGCTCTTCTTCCAGTGCAAACCAGGGTATGGATGAAGGGCTTGGCAGGGCAGGATTTCACGTTGACCTGGGGTGCAACAAGTATTTATTTTGATGTTCAAAATGTGGCCAGCAGCCAGACCTGCAGTAAGGAATTGTAGCTCCCTGTGCTTCCAAAGTAGCTTTAGGTTTATGGATTTTGGAGTGGAGTAGGAGCACAAAGCCCAGCTCCTGACCTGAGGTTGGCTCAGGTGCTCAGAGCACAGTGCCAGTGTCACCAAGAGCCATTCAGGGGAGAGTTGGACTCCTTGAGGGTCCCTTCCAACTCAGAGTGTGCTGTGAAATCTGTGAATTCATAGATGGATTTGTTTCTGGAAGAATCAGAAGTTCACCTTCCTGACTTCATGAACTTGGCAGCCCACAGGACGAAACAAAACCTTTCCAAGGGATGATTGTTGCACTTAAACAAAAATCCAGAACACCATGGTGTTTTGAGAAATTGGAATACATGTGTTTAATTGTAATTAAAGTTGATTTAACATTTTATTTTCTGAAGCTGAGTCGTCTTGGGAGGAAAAAAATGAATAAGTATTTGTCTATGCAAGACACAGATGTCAATAATGTGTGAATTACCCATTTTTAGGTACTGTATTGTTATTGTCTTTCTGACTTCTGATCCTTTGATTAGTCTCTTCAACCTTTCAGCCTTACATTTGGCTTAGAGTTGAATAGGCAAAATGTAGTTTTGAAACTCTGTTGGAAATGTAACTAACCTTCGTTCCCTCATGAAAATCTCGCATGTTAAACAATTAAGTGAAATGTTTTGGTTTCCTAATAATAAATTCAAACTCTCACCACCTCCTGAAAACAGCAGATCCATGAACATGCAGGTTTAATTGTGGTGTGCAAACCATCAAACCATCAGCTGGATGCACTTTGCTCTTTGTTCTGCAGCAGAGCTGAGGAGAAAATCAGGTTTATTCTGCCAGACTCAAACTCAGTGTGGATTCCTTCCCTCCCTCTCCTGCCCTGGGCATGCTAAACTCCTTCAAAGACCTTTTGGGTTGTTTAATTTTCATGTCCTGCAGTAACCTGATGGTCCAGTGCAAAATGCAATGAAATTGGCACTGCTGTGCTTTTAGCTGATTGCCCAAATCAGGTGATTTGTTCTTTCCTGTCGCCTGGAAATACAAAATCTCTTCATTTTCTGTGACTCAGTTCTTTAGGATGTGCTGAGTGAGCTCAGCTGGTTTTGCCAGAGAAAAGCAAGGTGTGAGAAGGCAGGGGAATGCTTTTCCAACCTGGTAGGCACCTATAAAGATTCATAGTTGGTGTTAACAGAGCCCAGTGTTTTCAGGTCGTGACGGAAGTGGCTCATAAATCTGCCCATGGATTAGCAGCACTGGGTCTGTACAACTGACAATCCTTAAAATGTGAACCCTGTAACTTCTTTCCTTGGTTGTTAAGGGATTTTGAAGCAACTGATCTGTCAAGGGATGAAATTAAAAATGAGAATATGCTTCATGGATGATTTGTTTTTACACTGCTGTTCTCTGTGAACAGAAAAAGCACATTTTTGAAGCAAAGCATTTACATTGCTTTAACAGTATTGTTTGGCTGAAAGACAAATACATTTTCAGGAAATCTTGAGCATAGTTTTAAACTATTTAACCAGTTTTTGGCCAGGGGAAGTCCTTGGCCTTTGTATTTGTTTGGCGTTTCTTGTTTATGCAAATGAAGAAAAATGTTTACTAGTCCTTACCAGTGTGGGGATTTTTATTACTATTTTGTAATGCAGGAGCAGCTTTGATGAAAGAAAGAATTAGCAGGTAAATAATCCATAATGTTTGTGACTTTGGGTGGGCTTTTTTTTTTGTTGTTGTTGTTTCAAAATGATTAATTAAAATGGCATGGACATCAAACTTCCAGCAATGGTTCCAAGCATACATGGTAGTGACTTCTTTGAAAACACTTCCTCTCTCCAAATCCCATGTGTTAACTTGTTTAGCCAGATTGCAATGCATTTCTAAAATTACCATGTTCTACTAAATCAGAAATCTTCAGGAAATGAGCAACTCCTTTATTACAAGGCTCTTCTCTAGCAAGAATCTCAAGTTCATTTCATATCCAGCATGCAAGTCCTGCTCGCAGAGATGAAGTGGATGCTCTGTGGATTTACTTCTGCTCAGCACTGGAGCATTATCTATTCCTGCTGGAGCATTATTTATTCCTGCTGGCTCTTCCCCAACATCTGGCGTGGTGACACCCATGTGTGCCTCCAGAAGGGAAGAGGGCAGATTTTGGCTCATATTTTGTTGTTAGAGGGTTAATCTGTGGATAGCTGAGCAGTTTGTGTTCTAGACAAAGAAATATTTATCATTTCTTTGTCTGACCTTAGGACACTGTCTGAGAGTAGTGCCAGTGACTCCTGGTGATATAATTGGAAATAATTTTAACTCCACTGCTGCCAGGGAGCAATTTTTTCCCATGGATCCCTGGAAGTGTCCAAGGCAAGGTTGGACAGGGCTTGGAGCAACCTGGGATAGTGGAAGATGTGGGAAATCCCCCCATGGCAGGGGATGTTGGAATTGGATGATCTTTAAGGTCCATTCCAACCCAAACCATTCTGTGATCATCTATCACTTAAATTGGGTCCCATATGGAGTATTTTCAGTTGAATGGTTTCAAATTCCCCTGAAAGGTAAATCACCTCTTCAGGTTGTAGGTAACTGGTGACCTGGTTTGCTTTTGTGAAACACCACTTTACAAAGTTCTTCAGTCTGCAGCTTAGGGCTGTTCCTAAATAAATTTCTTTGTAAAAACCACAGCAATATCCCCAAGGCTAAAACAAGGGAAAATAAACTACACAGAAAGTGTAAAACGAGGATTCTGGGGAAAAAAAAACCAAAAACAAAAAGACAACAATAAGGCTGGGACACATACTAGGTATTTATTTATCCATATATAAATTCATGCAAGTTCAGGGTGTATGAGGTATGTGGGATTATGTCTGTTGTGTATTAAAAACACAAAATGATAAATTGGCATTTAGACACTCTCCTAAAATCTGAAAGCAATGTGACCTTTGCAGGTCAAGTTTGGTTTGTCTTCTCGATGCAACTGAGGTGTGATCTAGGGCTTGTGAAGAAATCAGGGAAAATCTGTGGGTATTTACCTTCTCTGTTGGATTTGGGTGTCACCTCTGGCACAAGGCAGGAGCTGAGGCTCTTGAACCTCCTCCTGAAAATTATTCCTTGCCCATCTTCTGTCCAGTCGATCCTGAATCCTAAATACAAACTGATGCGTATATACTAAATGTGACTGTGGCAATAAAAATTAATTAAGATAATTTTTTGCTAAGATCCAAGAACTTTTCAAGTTAGATTTTTAGTAGTCGTGAAGAAATACGCAGATCATACTGCACAGTTATTGTCCCTCTGTGCTGGGCATGAATGAAGGACTGTGTCCAGTTTTGGGCACAGCTGAGAAAGAATTGAGGGGCTGGGAGGTGTCCAGGGCAGGGAACG
>VZRM01009042.1:37598-175236 GCA_013397955.1 Grantiella picta | reverse complement strand
CCTGGATCCTTGGTTTTTTTTTAAAACAATTTTAAGGCTGGTAGTAAAAAGGTCCAAAAGCAAGCTTTAGACAGGTCAAATATAAATTTACTGGAATGTTACAAAATGGTTATACTGCAACTGTATATATCTAAAATAATAAATTCTGGCCAGCTGATTTTTTTCCTATTAATTGCTGGGTTTTAAGCCTTTCTCAGAAATAAATCTGGATTTTTAAATATTATTTTTAAAACCTCAAATCCCTAATAAGGACTTAGATTAATACTTTTCAAAAGCCATAGCTGCTTTACTACAAAATATGTCTCATGATTACACTGGTTTATACACACATATAAATCCTATTGATGTTCATGTATCAGTGAATATCCCAAGATAATATTCTAGGCTTAAGTTTCCATGTATTTTTTAAATAAATCATCATTTGCTATAACATTAGATTTAGAGATGTCCCATTATTTAATTACACTGCAAAATACAGTACCATCCTACAATTGCAAAAAAAACCCCAATTTTTGCTTAGGAATATGAAACAGATGCAACTCTGTGTGGACAGGTCCATTGGGTTCTGAAGCTGGCCTTGGGAGGTAGAGGAAATACAAGGCTTTGCTTCTGTTAGTGCTCTGCCACCAGCCAAAATCCAGCCATTTGTCCTTTTGTAAGGCATTGTACTAGGCCATCCACCAAAGAAACCCCAGCATTTACATGATGTCACTCCCATCATGACCCAAGAGGATCTGTTTTTAGCCAACTCTCTGCCCTCATTTCCAACCCCAGCAGTCTTTCTCTTTTTGTGGCTGCAGAGTAAAAGTGCAGTTCACAACCCCTCCTTAAGAGCAAAGCAAATCAACTGATGTACTTTCTTTAAAAGAAAAAGTACATTTATCACAGAAATGTGATGAAAGCCTTGACACGCAGCTCTTTGGTATAGCAATACATACAAGTGACAGATCAAAGTCTTTATGGAGAGTTCAAAACCTTAAACTGGGCTTAATTTTGCAACATATCTGTAAACCTTGGTTAGAGGCCAGTACATCTGCACCTCTGGCAGCATATAAAATGAGCCTTGCTGATAATTAGGACAGTTTTCTAACTGCAGGTAACATACTGAAATACCATGAATGTCCATATGCTTTCAGAGGCATTCTCCATCCGTTACAACTTTCTTGAACATACATAGCTGTTTGGTTTGACCTTATTGCAGTCAGTTGCTTGCCATTTTCCTCGCTTGTGCACAAATACACAATTTCTTCCTCCCATTGGAAAGTGGTAGGAGCCTCTTCTCCAGTTTATGTAGGTTACAGGCTCTCCTCCATTCCATTCCCAATGTCCAGGATTGACTTGGTCGTTCAAACCTGTGTAAAATGAGTAACACCAAATCAGTGATGTTTGTTATCACGAGCCAGGTGCCAAGAGCGTCATGTTGTTATATATGTTGTTCTTCATTAAAAAATGCATACAGTTGCATACTGGGAGAAAAAAAGTTTGGTAGAACACAAGGAAAACACAATTTAGTATTTAATTAGGCCACTTGAATCACAGTGAGTGCCATATGAATAAAGGAAAATACACTTTTCTGCAGTAGTGCATATATAAAAGGTCTTTTTCTCCTTACATCTCTTGCATGTCTATCACCTCATAGGTTTCTCTTTTGCTAATTGAAATAGCAAGGAGGATATTAGATTGTGGTCTGGGCAGCATCAGGTGCCTTCAGATTTCTTCTGAATTTAAATTCTGCAGATCTTTGTGGACCTTGTTTACATGGTTTAACAGTTATAAAATTAGCTTGTGTTAATTAATACAATATAAAACATATTTTTCCCCATAGTCTCTGAGTTGCTTAGACCAATATGTGTGGCATAATTTCAGAATCGATCTATTTTCTTAGGAGACACCAAGATAAGAAAATTAGTATAACACTCTTGTAGTCTTTGTCAGTGAAGTTTATTTCTTTCAGGTTAACAGAATTATGATACTGTTAAACATGATCCAAAAGTAACAGTATTTTTTAAAGTTAATTTAGTTTAGCTAGTAAATCCACCTCATAAAATTACTAAGAGCTGATAATTTCAGTTCAGAATCAGAGAAAAAGGACCAAACTGAGGACAATATAGCAGAAACACAAAGGGTTAGAAGAAAGCAGTAGCACTGGTATATAAGCTAAAGCAGTCATTCACAGAAAGATAGTACTAAGAAAACCTGTCAAAATATATTAATTTATCATTAAATGTAAAGTGCCTAATAAGAAATAGCTAAATCTGAAATGGTAGGGTGAAATGTTCTTTAGCTTATCAACTAATTAATTTGTAAGATTTCTAACACAAGATGACACCATTAAATTAGCAGTAACATAAATAATTAAAAGAAAACTAAAGACAAAGCTAAGTTAGTAATAAATAAAGTAACAGTCAAAAGAAAGACGAGATAATCAAAAGTATAGAAGCTGCACCAGAACTATTTTTGTCAGTTTGCATGGAACCTTTTCATGAGCTTGTGTAGGAAAGGTTTCAAGACAAAAAGGATAAAAGTCCAGCAATAGGTATCATGATAAACTCATCTTTTTGATAAAGACTTACAGAAGTGGTCAGGTAAATTACAGATTTTAGTTTATGCCTTGCTCTGAAATAATAGCAGCAGAAATTTGAGAACAATACTGTGTTTGAAAACTGGTCTTGAACTGCTGCAGCAGTTTTCTGCTTTTCAAGGTGCACAGGAACTGCAGTCTGCAGCCAATATACTTGCCTATCCAAAAGGGCATCCTCCTGCTGAAGTCCCACAGCCACTGCATGTGTTGTTCATTAGCCACACTTGTTAGACTCCCCAGGTATCTAGGCTCAACGAGAGAGGACAAAGTAATTAGCATTCCACAGAGTGACAGACAGCTCCCATCAACTTATCAACAACGGGCGTTGATTCTAGTATAAAGCATATAAATAAAAAGTCGCAGGAAAACCACAACTTACTGCCATGAAGGAATAATTACATGGAGATGAAATCTTAAAATTGTGGATTACTTGGAGAGGAACCAAAGTCCTAGTCTGATTTTTGTAACAGAAAAATTAAATCAGCTGGGCAGATGAAGGAAATGTGTACAGAAAATATGTGTCTCATACTCACAAACTCTGTTTTAAACTGTTGACACAATTATTGATACCTTATTCTGCATAAAATAATAACCTTTCTACACTGAAATCTAAGCCACTGAAAGATACAACTTCACCTATTTTGTAGTAGAGCAGGAGATATCTTTTTTAAATCATGTTTTGACAAGACTGAAGCTTTGAATAATACATTTAAGTGGTAATGTGGTTCTGAGAAGTAATTATAAAATCACAAAATCATAGAATGTCCTGAGTTGGAAGGGACCCACAAGAATCATCAAAATCTAACTCCTGGCCCTGCACAGCACAGCATCATCCAAAAGAGTCACACCATTTGCCTGGGAGCATTGTTCAAACACTTCTTGAACTCTGTCATGCTTGTGCTGTGACCACTTCCCTGGGGAAGCTATTACAGTGCCCAACCACCCTCTGGGTGAAGAACCTTCTTATAATATCTAATCTAAATCTCCCCTGTCACAATTACACATGCATCCTCTAAAATCAACATTTGTGCTATTACATAATTTCCCTCCATTTTTTCCTCCCCCGCTATCCTACCCCCTTTCTTTTTTTGTGTTTTCATCCTTTTCAGTTTTAGCTTTCAATTGAGACATTCTGGTTCTCCATCCTTCTGTGAAGGTGCTTTCAGTAAAAGCAGATACACCATGAGTTTCTCCAGTTTCTCATCACAAGAAATGTGGTATCTGAAAAGGCTCTGAAAAGCAGCGCATTCTTCACAAACTTTACAAATTCTTCAGAGGGCTGTCTGCCATTACGCATTTACTTCAGACTGAGAGAAGTTGTGTGTATTAAGCAGACTATTTCTGAATTAAGTTGATTCAGAAATAAGCATAAGCTCTGCTCTGTGTTTGTACTTTTAATATGCCAGTTCCAAAGGAGGATTTGCAAACCCTAGCCACTGAGTGGCCTTGCCCCTGGCAAGTCTTCCAACCAGTATCAAATATACAAGCACCAGGAGGCTGCTCTTAAGACATTTAGAGATCAGGCTGAATCTTTAAGTATTAAGAGGCAAGTGGCATTCTTCACATTTGCCGGTAATTGTCAGCCATCAGTGGCTCCACTTTCTTATTTATCCATCTTTGTGTCTGTGCTGATACCATATCACAATTTTACATGTCGCACCTGGTGCTGCCGTCCCTCTTATGCTGAGCCTCTGGTGCTGACATTTCTCTTGTTCCATATTTCTGACTGCCACTCAGTTTAAAACTGATGGCAATCCCTTCAGCCTCCCTACCCTGGGTGATGGTTGATAGGGCCAAAAAACACAAAAATTCTCATAAAATCTCACTGACACCTGTGCACACTCTCCTCACCTAGGGGTGTGGCAGAATGGCCTCAGAACTGTCTGCTAGGGGTCAGGATTATGCGCCCACTGTCACAGAGCCTCCCAAAACTGCACCCAGTGAAGGTGTCAGCAGGGCTTCAGCTGTGCCTCCCATCAATGGTGAGAGGTGCCTGTCTGTCCCAAGGGTGACATGCTTCCCCCTTTCTGGGCCCATCTGCCGGGCACAGAATCTCTGGTGAGCTAGGAGCAAAGCTGTTACACTGACAAATGCTGTTGGAAAGTCTTGTACTCCATCTTCTTCTACAGACAGAGTCCAGGAAAGCAGGCATAGGTAATTGAGGGTGTCCTCCCAGGCTAACTGCTTCAGCGTCAGGATTCCATTCCCCTTCACAGCAACTGTGGCTGCACTGACCAAACCTGGGTCTGAGAAGAGGTTTGGGCAGAAGTCTGTGTGGTATCACTACCGGGTGAGCAAGAACAAAAATGAAGAATTTTATCTGGCTTCTGTTTAAGGACACTCAAAACCCAAAAACTAAGTAATTTACTTTAGGTGAACATGTCTTACTCCTGTTGTTTTGATTGTCTTAGAAAATGTGAAACCAAAAAGCATCAATGTGTGTCAGTAACTGCTGTGTCATTTATGATATACAGGGGTGGTCTCGGCAATAACAGTTTCAGACTTTTACTTCAATCCATGTACCAGGGAGACACTTCAGCACTTTGAAAGGAAAGCACTGCAATAATTATAAAATTAGATAATCTTTTCTCTATAGGACTGCTTTCTAAATACAGCTTGAGAAACACATTCCTGAAGAGAGAACAACTGTTCTAATTGGTACACCTAGTTAGGGGGTTTATGTGTATTGTAGGGAAATGAGAACCATCCTGAAAGAACATATCACTTCCAATATTATTCACTCAAGGCATAGTGTCAGTCACCAGAAATTACAAAATAATGTTATTTATGGAGTTGTGTACATCTAACACTTCCTAATGTAAATTATTCAAGATAAGGGGTTATAATGCCTTATTAGGGGGAAAAAAAACAAGCAAAACCAAATGAACAAACAAAACCCGACTAAAAGCAGCCACAACAAATCCACCTCACTTTTTCTGTGCTAAAACATCCATTTGAAATTGTTCCTGCATGCTTTAGAATTTTTATTATTGAGTCAAGAGAATCCTTTCTCTTAGCGCAATTGCACAAATTAAGGAAACATTTTGGATAACTGTTGACCTTTAAGTATTATATGGAAAACACTTAGCACAAAGACTTACTGATTTTCCATTAAATTATCCAATACATTTAAAATAGTCTTGTACCATTTTGTTAAATTTAACATCAGCAAAAGCATATTTGACTAAGTGTGGAGGTGTCCACAGGACAGAACATTTTATTTGAACTGCTGTAGTAAATCTGCGTCCTATCCTGATGTTGAAGGGGGTGGGGGGCGACTGAAAGGCCATGCTTATCTCATGCTTATCTTTTTTTTGGCCACCTGGGGGTTATCTTGATGCCTTGAAATAGGTGTCTAGTGTTGATTACAACTCGTGGTATTCAGAACATTCAGATGAGAGTGGCAGACATGATGCAGAGCTTGCAGGAGCCCCGCGCTTCCAGACTGGCACTTGAAAGTCAGACAACACACATGCAGCCTTTAAAACAGCTCTACGTACCTGGATCCCTATGCTGGAGTCACACACAATAATATGAGTTAAACCAGTCACTTAGAGAACCAATATTAGGAGAGGAAGGCTACTGTTCTGCTTTGCACTAGGGAACACTAAGCCACCGTGAAGGCTCTAATCTATTGTTTTAGATGTGGTTCTGCCTGTGATTCCCAAGGACTGAGGCCACATGTACCTAATATAATACCACCAAACAAAATAACATGTGCTGCCTTAGCTAGCAGTAAAGGACCTGAAAAAATAATATTTGACCTTTAATTACAAGTTCAACTTCAAAAAAATAAAGGTATAATATGACTAATAAGGCAAAAAACACTAATAAGGCAAAAGCACTGTCTGTCCAGTGTTTCCATCCCTTCAGTGGCAGCAGTGAAACCATCTCACATGCGGGTGAGCCCTGCTGTACTGACCCTTGGGGAGGACATATTCATATTGGATAAACAAGAGCTGTGGCATAAATCATCAAAATTGCTTCTAAATCAGGCTGCTGTGGGATCACTCAGCCGTAATATCCCCCAGATGCTTCTCTCACGTTGCCAAGAACCTCATCATGCATACAAACAAAGCTAGAGAAATGAGTTCTTAAACCACCTTTCTCTCCAATGTGCTGGAGAAAGGTTAGAAATAGTGCAAGATTTTCACAGCAATTAACTGAGATTTCCCTGCCCCCTCACCCCCAGTATGACACTGACATATATAAACTTGCATCAAGACAAGCACATATTTGTGTCTGCTTCAGCCCCTACACGTGGAAACTAAAGAAAAGGGTTGTATACCACCTGCAACAGATGTATGTAATAGATGTCAACAGAATTTGTATGTCAATAGAAACTGTAATAGGTGTCAATAGAATGTGTACGTCAACAGAAACTCAAATAGGTCTGTATTAGCCCATGCATATACAGTTATGTCCAGACAACACCAGCTTCCACAATAAATTGATAGCATTGCTTTTCTGGAATAGAATCATAGAATATCAGGTTGGAAGGAACCTCAAGGATCATCTGGTCCAAACTTTCTTGGCAAAAGCACAGTCCAGACAAGATGGGCCAGCACCCTGTCCAGCTGAACCATAAAAGTATATGATGCTGGGGAATCCACCACATCCCTCAGGAGATTATTCTAATGGCTGATCTCATTATGAAAAAAATTTCCCTTGTGTCTTATTGGAATCTTCCTAGGAGTAACTTGTTCCCATAGCTGTTCATCCTTTCTATGTGACTCCTTGTAAAAAGGGAGTCTCCATCCTCTTTATAGTCACTCTTTAAATACTGGAACATGGTGATAAGGGCTCCCCTAAGCCTTCTTTCTTCACATGGCAAGCTTCATGCTCCTTTGATCATCATTGTGGCCCTTCTCCATACACTCTCATGCCTGCCCACTTTTGTATACTTTTTGTATAGCCTGTTCCCAATTCCACCATCTCAGGATAGCAAAGTTGTCTCAAAAAGGGTAGGAAGTTGTTTACTTGGAGACTGTTAGTGACTCAGCTTTAACAATGTCTGTGCTCTGTTCCCTGTTCTCTATAATAGAAAAATTGTAGCAAGACAAATGAATAGGAGCTTAAAATGATGCCATTTTTTAGTATTAAAAAATTATTCTTTTTTTCAGGAAAGTTGGCTGATTTACTGAAAGTCAATTCTAAAATTTTCATTTAATAGCTAATGTTTGTTTGCTCTATTAAAAATTGAGGCCTGGCCTCCATACTAGGTTTATTTCCCTGTTGGAAACATTTAAATGTCAATAGAATTAATAATGACTGAAACACAGCAATTAGTGGTGGTGTTGATTGCTGGAGGAGCTGGAAAAAAGCACAAAATAAGATTTAATAAGTTATGTTCTTGTACCACATTTCAGCATATTCCTGGAGTTGTGCTTTTGTAAATCAGTTCCAGATAGAGGCCAGGAGTACTTCATTTACCAGTATAAGTCTTCCTTAGTCTATGCTAGTATGACATTAACTGAATAATCACCACCCTAGGATTCATTTCCTTGTGGATTCAGTGGCATGCCTTGATTTTTGGTGTATTTTTTTTGGCACTGTCTTTTAATTACTGTTGTTTACATTTATTTATGCTTATGCAGATTAGAATATTCATTGCACAGTATAGCCTTCATCAAGAAGTTATTGCCTGCAAAAAATATGGGTCACCAAGAGTACACTCTTTTAGGAGATAGGAAACACCTCCCAACAAAATGACATGTGGTCCCAAGGGTTCAATTGAATGTTGAGGCCTTCAGAAAAAAGAAAATATTAAAATATTCACAATCTATAGTTCGTTTGCTAACAAGTAGCATAATAAAAGCGGGTAATAACAGACCATTTCAGGAGTTGAAATTTTAAGTAAACGAAGTAATAATGTAAAATTTGGAGTGGGGTCACAAGAGCATATAATATTTACCTTTTAGTAAATGTCTTCCACCAGCTGGGAGATACCAGAATCAAGACTTTTCTTTTGCATGTTACCAAGACAACATTATCTGGCGTAACTGGGTGGAATGAATCAATGTTTGTTATGCATGCTTGGCCATGATTCATGTTTCCAACATGGCCTTCCAGTACTCATGGAACATATTCTGTTTCTATCATTTCCAACTCTTCACTGTTTTAATTTTCCTTTCATAGAGTAATGGAGAGGTCTGTTCGAGTCCCTCCTATTTTTCAGATTGGTTTTTAACCTGGTGATCACAACTCAGGACAAGGTACAGAGCCTGCCTATCCTAGGGCAAGCTTCATTTTACCATGGCTAACATTTCTTCCAGTGCTATCCTAATACTCCTAAAACCAAAAGCAAGCGTCCGAAAAGTAAGACTGAAAGGATTTTTACTTGTCTCCTACTTTGAGACAACTATCATTATCATTGTTGTTGTTGTTGTTATTATATCTTTAAAAAATCAGAAATGTACTGTTAAATAGAATGTTAACGTTTTCAAGTAGTTACAGAATCTTCAAAGCTGCGTCTTCAGAAGAATACAGTGAGGCACACAGGAGCTGGTAACGTTTTACCATTGCTATATCAAGTGGAGGTAGAGGTGTGTAAGAGAGGGTGAAATTCTGAGTCTTTGCTGTGTATCTCTTCTCCCAAATTAACTCTCCCATTAGGAAAGTATCCTTACTGCAGATGGACAGCTTTGGGTATTCATGCTGTGATTAAGATAGCATCAACACCTGAAACATTATGAGACTAATATTTCTATGATTCACCAGGTCTGAATCTCAGGACTTGTGCAGTTTTTTGGGGGGAACTGTGCAGAACAGCCAAAGCTGGGTTTATCCAAATAAATTTGGCCTCAAGAGCAGCATTCAGCTCAGGGCAACAGCAGTACACAGCAAATGCATGCAGGTCTCTTACTGTTCTCTGCAAGCCTGAGCAGCAGTGTTCCAGGTGACCTTGTGATTCGCTACCAGGAAGTAGCAGCTGCCCTCATGATAACTCCATCCAGAGGGACATTTCTTCATTGATACCTCCTAAAATAAAAGAGGAAAAGGCAAAACAGGCTTGTCTGTGTACAGATAGTCTGTGCACTTGTGCCCAGATTTAAACTGAGATTGAGCATTGGTGTGTATCAATAAAGCTACAACATTGCTTAAAAGATTTAAATAAATAATGCCTGACAGAGGAGCCTACAACTTATAATTAGCAGCTTTAATAGTGACAGTAGGCTTCATTTCCAAAACTCCTCAGATTTTATATTAGTTTGGACACAATTTTCTGTCTCCTGCAGTCTGTGCAGGGAATGCAGTGCAACAAAATTCAGCTTGATATCTTAAGTGGTGGAGGGAATGTGTGTTTACAGAATACCTAAGTAAGCTTATTTTACTAACTTCCACCCATTTGCTCACTGGCTTCATTCACCGACTGTGTTATGCCCACATCATCACAAGCACCAAGAGCCTAGTGCTCATGTGGTTTGTCTAGGAGGACCTGTGTATGATAGAGAGGAAAGGCAACCCCAGCAGTTAAGTCCTCATCATATTTCTGGGAGACTTTTGTTTCTGCTGAAACAGACCCTGGATAACGCTTTTTCCCTGTTCAAGTGAATAATGGTTACAGAAAGGTCCTTTGCTTCAGGGTATCACCGGTCATAGACTCGTGCTCTGACTTAGATACATGTACATGGCTACATTTTCACCTTGCTTTGGTAGTTCCAGAATTTCCATGTTATCCCATCACACTGAAACAACTTTTGAGTACTTTCTTCATAATGCAAGAGACCCTTTAAATCTGGTGTACAGGCCTTTTGAAAAGAGTAAAAGTCCTGGAAAGAGAAAATGTCATTTGAATATTTGAAGGAAAATAATTACACAGAGCAAGTGAAATGAAACAGATTAACTAGGTCTTATATTAAAATTTTATGCCATAAAAACTCTTCTAGATGTTAAATCATTTTGGAAAACAGCACAACTGAAAACAGATGGTGAAAATGCCCATGGAAAAAATGGTTTCGTACCTTATGTCTTGATCTTGCTTCAGATGCAAGTTCTGCCTTATCAGCCTGTGGGATTTCTGCCTCCCTAGCGGAGATGACATTCATCTGTGGTTGTGCCTCCTTGTTGGTTTCAGCTGAGGAGATGTCATGCTCTATTTTGAGTGATACAATCCCGTGATACTTCATTTTACAGTATCACACACACAAGAAGAGGAGAGGGAAAGACAGGGTTAGTACATACAGGCAACTCTTAAATAAACTAAATAAATAATAAAAATTAATTCTAATACAAATTATTGTAAATCAAGGGAAATTACACCAAAGAAAAAGAAGATAAATAGAAAAATAAAGGATTGGTCATAACAAAATATTTAGAGTGATAGAGCCTGAAAAGAACTGAAACAGAAAGAAAGAATAGAAATGTCCAACCAATACCCATAATACTCTTACTTTGAAAACCACATCTGTTTCATTTCTAAATACAGATGAAGGAGGAACCTGAAAAAGGTAGAACAGCAGAATGAGATGGGTATATTCTTGCATTATAGAAACAAAAAGATTTTATGTAAGATTTACAACTAGGTTATAAATGATGCAGAACATGTCTTGGTTTTAGTTTTTCTCTTCCATAATAGAAACATATTACTTCTGAAAGGAGCCATTAAAAAGCACAAATTACAAGTGTAGTGTTCAGTCTCCATAAAAACAGATTCCTTCGGACTTTAAGGTCACAATAGCAGAGAGTTACTAAACACGTAGCTAAACCCATACAGCTTAAGCAGGAAAATCAGTAGGCAAATTTAAATAACCATTCGCTGTTTAAGCTAATAGTATTTTCAGCTTTAGAACTTCAATACCAGATGCACAGCTTCTAAACATTTGCCTGGCTCCACCAACTTCTTTCTTCTAACTTACCCATAATTTTTACAAGATTAGAAGCTTTATAATTGCTGAAGTTGCTTAATGCCTGTTTCCTCCCTCAAGTCTTGTTTTTATTTCTCTCTTGCATATATGGATCCTCAAAATCATGTTGGTTTTGGCTTTTTCCTTACAGTTTTTTTAACTAACCCTCAGGTCTGACTCAGAGCAAACTCATGTAATTTATAGTTATTGTACGGTCAGATAGGATTGATAAAAAATACGACAGTTAATTGAAGATATCACATCACAAATCAGTCCATCACTGAACTACAGAAGTGTCTTACTATTCTGCCATTTCCAGTTACTCTCAGCCTGATCCTTGACTGATTCACCAAGCTGTGCTCCTGCCCCAGGTTCCCTGTATGCTCTCTCATTCTTTTAGAAGGAGGCAGTGGGATCCCTTCCAAGGAAACATTGCCAGGCCTGGAAGGTGATGAGGAGCCTGAGGAAACTGGAAAGAGCGTGCCTCTCCCCCAGAAGTCATGCTTGCTTTGGCCAGAAGAATGGGAATAGCTGCATTGACCTGAAAGCATAAAAAATGGCAGATGGTCAGTTCTAACTGCATGAGCAGATAACTGGTCGTGTTGACATGGGCACAGAAACAGAGTGTCCTTAAAAGTCAGATGATTCTTTCACTTGAAGTAGTTGATTTGCTGTTTGTTCAGTCACCCTCGTTTCTGGGGTTATCTATGACTATAACTGCAGCTACCGCCTATATGACTATATTTTTGTATGTGATGCATCTGTCTACCCACCGGTCAGAATTTCAACCAAGCATCTGCTAAAAATGCCTGGTTTTGTGCTTATATTGCAGTTTAAAGTGCTGGGTTTCTTGGTCATGCATATACAGGTATCTTTAACTACTGTTGGTGATACTTCCATCATGCCCAGAAAAGTTTCTTCTTCGAAATCCAAGACGCTGTTGTTTTGATAAACTTGTTGTGTGAATTAGCTCCTGATTTACACTAGGAATGTTTCGGAGAAAACGAGTCTGAATTTTTTAAAGGACGTGAAGCCTAATTCATTGCAACATGGATGTTTAAAATGTTTTTTCACTAAACACCAGAAGGCAAAACACTCTTCAGCTGACAGAGGACTCAGTTTCTTTGCTAGTTATTTCTATTTTTCCATAGTTTTTCGATGTTCCTGTTTCTACAGTTGCCTCCTTTTTGGTGTGATTTTAGGCACACTACATTTGGTCACTAGAAAACACAATAACAATGCAGTCTTAAAAGTCTAAACTGTAATGATCATTGCTGTCTGCTGTAAAGTTGTGGACTGTGGTTTTTAAGCATTGGAAAATATATTGCTAAGAGATGGGTTAATTTGTTAGGTTTCTTTTTTGAGAGGAAAAGAAATCTCTTTTAGAATGTGTGTAACAACTGCTAAATAATAACTGGGAAAAAAATCTAATGGATCTAAAACCAATTCTTTCCACTTTAATAAATGAGAATTGAACTCATGTTGTTATGAAAAGTGGTTTCTTTCCTGGCACTTTTCTCATTTTGTACTCGTTGCTTTCTCCATGCTGTGTTTCCTAAGAGGATGCCTATGATTGTGTGAGAAAATAAAGGGCCTGCAACTGTCGAGTCAGTTTTCTCTAAAAAGGATCATGCAGTTTGATCTAACACTGTTAGGAACAACTTGTGGTTGAAAATAGGTAGCTACTCAGCCAAGATTGTCCCACCTTCTTAATCATGAAGATCAAAAGAGAATACCTCCTTTTGAGTCCAGAATTTTCACTACAGCTTTTGTCCGTGTGCCAAGAACAGCATTCACCGGGGAGTTCAGAACTACTTCAAAGACTTCATCATCTTCCTCTAATCTGTCATAGGTAATTGCTATATTCCACATCTTGGTTGCCACTCCTAACAGAAATAAACATTTTAATTACTCTGTAAGTGCTATTTCAATCAATCAGGATGTCAAAGAAATATATTAATTAACATGTCTGCAGCTAGAATGGAGTAGATTGTGTATGCTATTGTGCTCCTACAGACTGACTGGACTCCTGCTGTTCTTCCAAATAACATTAAGTTTAAATTTGTTCCTGGGCAATGACAATTCTGTTGAAGTGCATACACTGTAACAAAAAGCTGCTGTAGATGTGCAAAACTGCACTATAATACATAGATTTAGGACTTCCAGTGTGATTTTCAAGAGAAAATGTATCATAGAGTTTTTATCCGAAAAGACTAATTTTAGAGATGGAACAGTTATTTAAAATACCTGCAAATGGATCAAAAACTGTGTAAGATTGAAGTGCAACCTTTTAGACAAATTTTACAATTGTTTTTTCTTAGTTCCTTGTCTCTACTGGGTAATTGCAGGCTTGCATTCTATGAATGAAATGGGTCTTGGACACCTTGAATAACTTAAATTGTACTCAGTTTTGACTAAATTTGACCTGTGTCCTGGGCTGTACCTGTCATCACTGAAGTCTTTAAAGCATCTCACAGCTCAGCTCAGGGTGAGTCCTATTCAACCTAGCTGTTGGGAGATTATTAGACATCATTTCAGCACTTTTGATATTTTAACTGATTTAAAAGGACTGTAGGCCATCTCATGCTAAGTAATAATGATATCAATTCACTAAGGAAGTACTTCCAGAGAATGATTCCAAGTCTTAAATACTATTCAGGTTCTCTTGCTACAGATGTGTAATAGATTGCACTCTCCAGAGCAAGAGTTTACTCTTTCAAAACCAGTGAACTAATTTTAGTTATTCAGTGCACTATTTCATACCTGGATCAAACTGAACAAGCTTGGAGGGAGTCACTGAAAAGTCCTTTCCCAGCCTAGCAGATATTTCATTGACCTGAGAAGAAATCAAACAGTAAATGCTATGCTGTGATCCATTTTACCTAACCACTGTATTCTGCTGCATACTGAAAGTA
This sequence comes from Grantiella picta, assembly GCA_013397955.1. Lineage (NCBI taxonomy): Eukaryota > Metazoa > Chordata > Aves > Passeriformes > Meliphagidae > Grantiella > Grantiella picta. The sequence goes on along the minus strand of VZRM01009042.1, from coordinate 160,894 downwards.
CTATGCGTGTCTCAAATAGACAGGCCAGCCCACACATATGCTCAGGATGGAAAAAAATGTAAAGACCTGAAGAATAAACTTTGTTATGTGCAACTGTCATTCTGTCCTTGCTCATGGCTTAAAAAAAATACATAATCAAAAAAATTTTTGCTTATCTTTTAATTTTGCTGTTTCCCTTTCAGATTAACCAGGTAACACTTCTGTTCACCAGAACACTTCCATTCTGGCTCCTGGACAGGCACATCCTGTCATCTCAGAAGAGCAGCAACAACCTGACCACATTTTCCTATTTGGCCTTTTGTAATTCAGTGAAAAAGCATTTGCACACAGAGCTGTTATCCCCAAAGACTCATTAGAATAGACATTAGGACCGTACATGTGTAAATACAGGGATTCCAGCAACTCCCTGAATTTTCATAGGAGACCACCAGAGGACACCAGTTTCCTCATTGGCCTCTTGATGCTGGAATCAATTTCACTGGTCTGTTTATGCAAGTGACTTCTAGAGTAAAATCACTGGAGTCTGTGAAGGATAGGACAGGATGGCCCGTGGCAGTGTCAATAGCAAAATTCCCACTGACTTCAGTAGAAGAAAAATCAAAATTCTGTTTCTAATTAGGGCTATAATCCTGAGAAACTGTGAGGGGAAAAAATATTTCTCTAGCAAGGTGAGCCGATAAAATACTGGAATTTCTATTTTATGAGGGAAGATAAAATCTGTGAAGCCAAGTTGCACAAAATCTGTTTTACAAAATTATAACCTGCAGTATTACAAAATTATAACCTTTCAGTCTAATATTTTTGACGTAAGACAGAGGCTGTCTCTGAAGATATAAGGGGTTTTCCCAGGCTGTGGGCAGTAATGGGAAAAATGGGAAAGGCTGCCATGGTGGTGTAGTTGAAGCCCCTACAGCACCTGGGTTCCTCCAACCTGAGAGGGCAAAACAGAAGTCCCAAGGCCCCAGATTGCCCAAAGCCTGGATTTTAAAGGGGCAGATCCTGGAAAGCAAGCTTCTGAGCACACTGCCAGAGGAAACTGCCCCCTCGGTTTTTTCATCAAAACTAAAACACTCCTCCAAAGCCTTCCAGGTTTGGTTAATAACTGTTTCTACTTAAAACTCAAGAAATATCGTCAGAAAGGTTTCAGCCACCTATAACAGCAGGACAATGTCCCAGAAAAGTCTGGGTTGAATCACATGGCCTCTTTGATGATTACCAAATTACCTTTAGGTCTGAGGAATAAAATGACAGGCTGCAATTCTTATTATTAAGTTATGATGTTGCCTTTTGGCTTTACCTTCACGGTTATAAAGGCAGACTCCACTGAGTGTCCTGCCCTGGTGATTGTCAGAGACACCACTCCCATGTTTTCACACACCTCATATTCAGTGTGTAGCATTTCAATCCGAGACCACCGTAGCTCCAGCCTGTGGCAGAGGAAGGAATGTGAGTATAAAGCAAAGCCACCACACCAGCCACCCTCAGCGCTTGCTGCTTGGAGGCTGTGTGAGGAGCCTTCTCTCCTGACTGCTGATTTAGCCAATACACATACTGAGCCTTTGTCTACAAATCAACACACTTGTGTGATTTAACTGATTAGGAAGAGGCGGTAGTAAATTTTCCAGACCAGCTCTGATCTACCCTGACCACCCTGAACCTTGTTTCACAGCCAGAGGGGCTCTGCAGTAACTTTGAGATGAGCAGTTTGTCCATAACAACAATAGACAAGTTATCACGGTTTTTCTCAATTCCCTTTAACCTTGTAGTTTTATTACACTCTCACTCCCCAGTCTTTTCTCTGCACTATCCTCCTTCCTGCCCATCTGCCTTCATCTATCCTCTAACTCTCCTCCTGTAGCATACAGAGTATGCTCTAGGATATTTCCGCTTCTGTGCAAGGGCCTGCCCTCCTCCCCTTACTTTAATACTCTTCACATTCATTCTTCAACCCTTCCCAGGTCTGATTCCAGGTGTCTTATGCATTGAATTTTAGAATTTCTTATGGGAGATGGGGAGAGAGGTGTATATATGAACCTTGGAAGATTGCATGCTGCACGGGGTAGTCAATAAAGACCTTGTCTTTTTAAAAGCTGTGATAAAAAATTGTGAGAGTCTGAGAGGAATGGAAGAGTGCAAAAAGGAAAATAAGCTGAAATATTTGCAATTTGAACTTTTCTAAAACAAACTACTAGGCCTTTCACAGTTGACTAGCTCTTCCACCAGTGGAAGTTTCCTCCTGTCCTCCTTTATCCTCTGATGTTAATTCCGTGGGAAACCCATTTAGAAGTTGCTTTGCTTTGTTTTTGCTAAAGAAGATGGATGTGCCAGATGTAGTCCAGCAGCATTCAGATAAGATCTGAGTCATCAACAATAAATCATGTCTTTTAAGCCAGTTAGGCTTAAAATAGGTGACAGGTGATAAATAGTTTAAATTTTTAAAAAATTCTCACAAGCTTTTAAATCCAATATAAATTTTTTTTTCTTCACTAGAAGTCAAATTCACATTTGGTCTGCTAGCAGAAAACTTCACTGAAACTGCTATTTTCTGTAAAAAAGTGCTTTTTCTTTGCTTTTTCTGGAGCTGCATTATGCATTGCCATTCATTTACAGGAAGTCACTTTCCCATGAGAAGTGGCATCACATAATGGTGGTTTTAATATTGGTTCATCTGTGAGCCAGCACAGAGCAGCTGGGTAGTGCTCAGGCTGTCCATACTCAGATGTGTTTGTGTATGGGGACATCTTTTGGCACAGCACATAACTGCCTAAACACTGCCTCCAGCTCAGCTTAGCTCAGTCCACGACCTCTCTGGCATGCAGGAAAGTGCTGTGCCCCTGGAGCCAGCTCTCTGCTTCTTTTTCTTTGCCCTAAGTCCTGGTTTGTGAGTAGCCAATTTAGCCCGGGAAAAGCATATTGTTTTGGGTTTTTTTTCTCAGTTACTTCTGATTAAATAAATAGTTTGAACATTTAGCCCTACTTTCAGAAGTAAAGAAACAATACCTCTGCTGAAGAGCTACTTGCACTTTCAGCTCTTATCATCAAAGTGCAGGTCAGATGATATTCTAATTTTTCTACATGAGATCATAGGTCACAAGGAAATTTGGAAAATATGCAGTGGATGACAAAGAAGATGCTGTGTGCTCTCGACCTTCTTTCAGAGCTCTTTTGCAGATTTATGGCTTTCATAGTTTCATCATTTGAGAGCATCCTCTCTGTTGTAATCTCACAATTGTGAAAAATGCATTGCCATCAGCTAAGGGCAAGAGTGACCTGCAGCTGCGGGACCTTGTTCGTGAAGCAGTAGTCCCATCCCTCAGCACCCAGCATCTCATATCTCCAAGTGCCCAACTGCCACTAATTCCATTATGTTTCCCTATGAAGCCCTGAAGGCCCTTGAGAGCTATGATCCAGTCTAACCTGGAGCTAACCCCTTGTATTTCGTCTTCTTGAGGGGAAGAAACATTCCCTACTCTAACAAAAGCAATGGTAGTTTGAGTTGTAGCTATGTCCACGTCTCCATGGCTTCAAGCCCAGCACCAGTTCATTTGCCACAGGGGCAAGCCCAGTGCAGCACAGCACGTTTCACCAAGGAGCAGAACTACCTTTGGGGCACCGCAGAGTTTCCACTGGCATCTGTCACTTGAAACTCCAGACTGTCTGAATTCACTTCTCGTGATTGGTTGATGACATAAAGTATGATTTTGCTGTTTAAATCCTTTTGGCTAAATCCTTCCTGAATGAATCTACCTAGGAAAGATAAATAATATGCACGTGAACCAAAAGCCTGGTAATAAGAACCGTGTAGCTCATACAGACTCTTTTCAGCTTTTCTTCTCACCGTGTAGCTCATACAGACTCTTTTCAGCTTTTCTTTTTGTTGAGAATCTGAATTTAGAGAAATGTGGGTTTATTGCTAAACAGCAACATCCATCCATTATTAGCCCCCGCCAATTTCTTTATGTGTAACATATTTATCAAAAGCCCAAGTTCAATATTAACCCTTTCTTTCCTTGATACAAACAAAAAATTGTTTCTCAACATCAGCTATTAAAAATTATGTCAAACTCTTTAAAAAGATTGACAACAAACATAAGACTCAGGTTTCATTGTAAAAGTTTTGTTACTATAGTCAAACTTTGCCCAGTTTGCTAAGAAATTTTGATTCTCTCTATCAAGAAAATATTAACAGCTTAGGATTTAGAATCTGGTCCTGTATGTCCCAAATTAAAGAGATTATGTAGAAATCACCTGTTGTTATATTTTCCAGGTAGCCATAATGAGGACCTCGCAAAATCTTAAAAATTATTTTATCATCTTCTGTATCGGAGTCAGATGCCCTCAGGGACCTGGCAGTAATATAGATCCCATAATTGCCATTCTTCAGCAGTTCCACATCAGAAAAGCAATGGAGATGAGTAATTTTTGGTGCCATTTTGTCCAAAGGATCCACCTAAATCAAAGTTAGACATTCATTTTACAGCACCAGGATTTTTGTCTTACTTTTGCTAAAAGCACAGAAGCCAGCTCAGGGTGGCAATAGCCACTTTGGCTCAGTCTGCTGTAGACACCTGGGTTCCAGTTACGTTGTACTTCACATGAGAGGTTTCCAGGCCCAGATTGCCCATCACTTGCCACTTGCAGCAGGGTACAGTACACTCTGTGGAGTGTAACACAAATTCTGTGTACCTCTGCCCTGATGTCCCACGCTCCCCATATTCCCCAAGAATGAGGATTCATGATGTAATTTTCTTCACAGCAAAGGATAGCTCCAGCAACGTTTTGTCACCTCCGTTTTAAAATAACAGTGTCACCTTTTGCAACTGCTGATGAATCTTCTAGAATTCCACAATGGTGTTGCTGTTCCCATATCTCACCCTCTCCTGAAATAGCATTCTTCTCTCATCATATAACTTAAAATTTTGTCATCAGGAAATATTAACAGCATCTTCATTAATATGTGTTTTGAAACATACAGAATTTTGACATGCAATGCAACCAGGTCTACTTTGTGTACTGAAATATGCCACATAGATACATACAAGAAATCATTGCAAACATATCTGAGCCTATGACAAAAGTGTGAAGAGCTTGAAAATGGGGGAAATAGGAAGTAATCAGAAAGATTCTAGTAAAGAAAGGAAGAATCAGGGCGGGCATCTTACAGAGAGTCTCAGAGAGAAGACAGGATGTCCAGTTGTGGGAGCAAAGTGGTTATAATTCAAGATTGTGACATAAAGATCAACAGTCATCCTCACATCCCCATGTGTGCCCCACTGGGTCAGGAACCAAGCGGAAAAGCAGAGCAGGAGGAAGTTCAATCCTTCCCATAGCCAGGCTCAACTTTATGGTTGAGCTTCCTACATAAAATTTTAAGCTTGTAAGTATTAAGTACATAATTATTTACTTGCTTATATTTATGCATTTTGGCAAGTAGTTAATTCCCCAGGTTAATTATTCATGGAACACAGAAAGGAAACATTTTAGCTGCACAGTTAAATCAGAGACTGCAGCAAGTACCAGCTCTTATCAAAACTAAATTTTTGATCTTGTCATTCCATTTATCTCTTTAAAGTAGGCCTGTGGTCACACTTGCCTGAATAGTGAATGCCACTGGCTCGTTCTGCACTCTCCCATTCACGATGAAGCCTCGATTAGTCCTATCTGTGGCAACAAATGTAAATCTGTCAATCTGGGAATTCCCACCTCGGTGCTTGTATGCGACATCCCTGTTGTCCACATCTTGCTGTGTGAAATTGTACTGCAGTAACACAGCCCCACGATAATAGAGATGACCGTAGTGGGGGAGCTGAGCCAAGAGCAAAGTAAGGTTTTCTTTTGGAGTATCTGGGTCTGAAAGCTGCAGGACATCAGGAGTAAGAAATGCCATAGTGCCTTCCATTAATCGTAACCCCATGTTCTTAGATAGTGTGGGCAAAGCCTGGTCAACTGCCTCCAAGGAGATCTTGAATGTCCCATGCTTAGTCCTCAGTCCATTGCTGATGATGAATCTGGCAAAGAGAGGCAAGGCAGTCTTCAGCATCTGTTCTTGATTCACCATGTACTGAAATGAAATGATAATGCAAACCTTTACTACAGGACTTGCCTGCACTGACAATGCAAATATAAAAGAGCTGGGTGGAGCACAACCCCAGACACTGAGTGGAGTGCATGTAAAACTTAAGAACAGGAAAGCAAACAGAAAGGTGTATGACAAGAGTTACAATGCACCTGCAGGGATTCGGCAGATGCCAGAGGAATGGCCTTGAGGATCAGTAGTCATAACAGAGCTGATCTAATCTTCTAGCTGTGATACAGTTGGAGCAGATCTAAAATCATGGGCTGGCTGGGGGGCTTATTGTAACTTCTGGCATGCATACATATCTTACACATTCTTAAGTTTATCTTCACTTGGTTACCTGGCAGTGGCACCTACAATTTACAGAAAGAGGTATGGGAAGTGCCTGCCTGGACAAGAGTCTATATTCAGTTGGTTTGGTTTGGTTTGGTTTTGGTTTTTTTTCTTTTTACTGTCAAAAATCGTTTTTACCCAATGCCCCCAAAACGATCTGAAAAACCAAACTGGAGAAAGATTCATCCTTATCTCACTTTATGAGGTTTTTTGGTGTATCTGTAAATTTCTTATATTCAGAGGAACTGACTTATGTTTTTTTTACAAAATTCAAGTCAGGGTTCACTGAAATACTAAGGTATTGGGCAGAACTGTACAAATTGTATAGGGTAATGTTAAAAATATAGATATCCATAGCATGAATTTATCAAAGGATCATATCTACACAGTTCTTCCATGCTGGGAATTTCTATCAGTAGCAAAATAGTTCCTTGTAGTTCTATCTCAAGTAGTGATGTTTCTTTAGATATGCCAAAGATTTGATTATTCACTATACTTAGTTTTCCTTTCAAGACAAAAAAGGATGATAAATGTGCCCAAGATTGTAGAGAAAATCTGTTGGAAGCTCTTCTGTTGTTGACTGGGGTAGGGTTCATTTTCTTCATAGTCATTTTTATGGGGCTGTGTTTTTTATTTGTGCTGGAAATAGTGTTAATATCATAAGGATGCTTTGGTTTTGTTACTGCTGAGCTGTGCTTACACAGCATCAAGGGTTTTTCTGCCCCTCACACTGCACTGCCACTGATTGGGCTGGGAGTGCATAAGGAGTTGGGTGGGGACACAGCCAGGACAGCTGACCCCAACTGACCCAAAGGATATCCCAGATCATCTGGTGTCATGCCCAGCTTATGGAGCTGAGGGAAGAAGAAAGAGGAAGGGGGAGACGTTTGGATTGTTTGCATTTGTCTTCCCGAGTCACTGTTATGCACGATGGAACTCTACTTTCCTAGGGGTGGCTGAACACCTGCCTGCCCACAGGAAGCAGTGAATGAATTCTTTGTTTTGCTTTGCTTGTGTGCACAGCTTTTGCTTTACCTATTAAACTGTCTTTATTTCAACCCATGAGTTATCTCACTTCCACCTTTCCAATTCTCTCCCCAATCCTACCAGGTGGCTGCTTGTTGCTTAGTTGCTGACTGCAGTTAAAGCATAACAAAAGCCTACCGGCTGGGTATGGGATTTTGCCATACAAGTGAGAGCCTGGTCTGCAGAAATTTATTATTAAATTTAGTTGGGGAGAAAAATAAGGAGAAAAACAATCTTTTAGCCTTTAAAAATTTATCCGAGATTTCATTGTCAAGATAATTAATTATGTATTTTCTTCTGAAAAGAATTACGTGGAGTATTGTCATGCCTGTAACAGAAACTTTTGAGCTTTGAATTAAAATTGCTTGGAAAATGCATCACAATCCTTCGTTTTCCATCGACATATAGTATAGATGAGTTACTTGTCTTTCTACATAAATTTCAGTGATTATGCTGCACAGTATATGCAGAAGCATTTTTGAAAGTGGTTTTCATGCAGGTTTGCTCTGCCTGAGGCAGAACAGAGTCTGCTTTGCAAAGAAATTTGTCTCTAGTAGACTGGGACAGTTGTTTCAGACAGTATGAGGGCCAGCCTGGCTGGCTGCTTTCCACCTCACACTCTTCTACAATACTTCAGTTAAATGGGAACTCACTGACATTTAAAATATGTCTGTTTCCTCTTGGTCTCTTGACTGCAGACCTTGAAGAAGTATTTGCAAAATTACAAATTTAACACCTAGAATATTGTTACGTGACTCAAATGTGGGTGACTTTCAGTAGGTCATGGAGCAGCTTACTGTGTCACACAGACTGTCCATCTGAAACTCCTCATTGCCTTCACCAACATTGGATGATTAGAGCTTGATCACTTGTAAACTGGCAGTGTGCCACAAAACAGATGGGAATGAGCACAGGCAGACCAGAGACTATGTAGCAGTTAGAAACACATTTACTGAAGATGGTATTCCCAGCTGGGAACCTAGAGACATCTGTCTGCACTGACCTAATGCCATTGTGCCAATGGTAAAAGGGTTGTGTTATATGTAATCTGAAATGAAATAGAGAACTAGAATAATGATGATAAATACTATGCTTAGGAGGAAAAAGGGTAACGCATCTTCAGTCAAGACCTTACTTAACCTCCTCTCAAAATGCCTAGAGGATTGCAGCAGAAGGGTATTTCTTCTCATTCTTTTGATTGCTATAAAACATTTGGATGATGTCTCAAACACTATTTAAGTGAAAGACTTAGATAATTCAGTTCATGAAACTGAATATTCATCCAGTCTTCTCCAAATAGGAGATAGGAACAAAGGTCCTGCTTGTATATGTCAGACTGATATTTACAATGAATTTCATTCACCGCTCAGTTTCACAGCTGATGGAATGATATGTGTCAAAGATGTCCCTCTTCTGCAGTTTGGGAGATTTTTGGTTGTTTATTTCTGGTTAATGTCTGCTCTGTAATTTCCTCAGGAATGGAGACCAGCCATTATTCTCACTCTGATGAAATTTAGGGTACAATTCCCAGGCAAAATTTGGAAGACGCATTGTATGGTTTGATTTCACAACTACAACATTTCATGTTTTCTGCAGTTTGATGGCAATGGAGTTGGCTATAGGACCTACCATCTGTCATGGCATTTAAAAGATAAAAATGGAATCATAAATAGTGCCAACTCATTACAATATCAAGCCAGCATGTCAAAATGGAGGACATTAGCATGTTCTTTTAGCATCCTGCTGCCAGCATCTGATGTCAGGTTGCTAATCACTTGAAGTCGTCTGTCCAAACAAGCACTGCCAAATCTTTCTTCCAGGCCAACAGCACCAAACAATACAGGTAAATTTATGTCTGAAGGAAGTACTTTAGTGGGAAGTAAAAATCTGGTCAGTTAATTCCTCCTCCTCCCATAATTACCCATATAATTAATTCCTTGTTGAAATAATAATGCTATTCTGCCAGGATACTTACACATCTACACAAAACCAAATTATTTTCCAAATGACATCAAGGAACACAATTATTGTGATTAAAATAGTTATCAAATATCAATATTTATTAAAGGGTCACAGCCATACTTTTATAAGGCTGACTTTCTAGTTTGGTTCTTAGTTATTGGCCCAAACAGAAAACATTGGGTTTATCCACATGTGCAATTTCCCTAGAATTGTTTGATCTGATTTCATTAGTGTGATATGGAAGTCATACTGTCACAAGCTACTACTACCCTGCCCAAACTAGGGCTGGCATGACTGCAACCTTACTTGTATAAGCTAATTTTAGTTTTAGTGAAAGTGTTTCACTATCAAGAAATACAAAACCAGGGAGTATTTGTTCACTTTTTCTGTTGTGAGTACAAGTGAGTCAGACAAATCTCCAAACTAGAATTTCCACCACATTGTAGTGGAAGGGATAGTTTAAAATGTTTTATCTGAGAAAAGTTTCAAAATTACTTTTGGGTTAACTTTTGGGTCCAGAATTGTTTTGGACAATGCTACCTGACTCAGTATCATTGGGAGGTTTATTTGATGTCTCCTTGCCCCACTTGCTTGACTTGCCTGCAAAAATGCTCTCAAACTGGATGATGCTATGTGCTCTTGAACTTCATAATGCCTCATGGAAAGACCCATTCAGATCAGGAATCTATTCTAGGAGAGAATTGCATCTCTGAATTGCATCTCTTAGGAGCTAAATCCTTTATTTTACTTAGACACAAATGAAAAACAATAAGCTCTTAATTCTGAATTTTGCAGTAAGTCCATCTTCTGTCCTGTTTTCAAAGAAAATTACCAATCTTAGCAAAAAGTAACCATTCTTCCTTTAGAAAAGTTTTCTTTATTTTTAGGCTTTCTCTTTTCCCTGAGTATGATCTCTTTTACAAAACTGTCCACAATACTTTGAGTAATGCATCCGCTCTTTATGTGATTATAACTTATTACATTGTCCTACTTTATCACCAGGGGAGGTTCATTTAAGAACAAAATAAGGATGTACTCACTTTAGGGATGCACCTAGTATAAACTGTTCTAAGGGGAAAATTTCAGAAACAGGTGAAAATAATTATTATTAGGCTGCTGAACTGGGCCTGTAAGTAAACCTATGGATTTACCCCAAGAATTTCTGGGCTATGGTACTTTCAAAATAGATTAAGTGTACTGGTTCTCATTATATTTCAGAATACTTAGGGACTCGAAAAACCCATAATCAAATGAATATGATAAATTATAATAGATAAGAAAGCCATTATTTAACACCTGAATGGATCCATTTAACCACATCCAGCTGTAGCAAGAAATCAAAGGAAAATTCCACCAAGTATGTTCTTAGTCCTTCTCTCCCACTTAAATCTTAACAGCTGTGTATGCCTGGGTGCTGTAATAATGTTGAAGCTAGTATCATTTGGTAAATGTGTCTGTATCTGTGTTTTCAGCATCAATGAGAAAATGCATTTATTACCAAAGCAGTTCCAACTATATTTATTGTAGTAGAAATATATGTGCTTTATAAATATTGGGAATTCACACAGAGCCTCCAGCTCTTTTTAATATCTTCTTTTGGGGGTTTTTGGGTCTTTTCTGTTTTGTAGTGCAGGTTTTTTTAATACCCCAAAAATTCAAGGGGAAGGGTCTAGGGGGTGGAGTACTATGCCTTACCTGAATGTATCTTCACGACCAACTGCCTTGGCTTTGTGAACATAGCAGACAATCTGTCGTGCTACATCCATTTGACTGAAGCTCGTGATGGGGATGCCAGGGTAGCTGACATATTCTATTTGTCCATACTGGGGTGGGGAGGTTATCACATAAAGGAGCTCCTCTGGCTTGTCAGTACCATCCAGTGCAAGGAGGACATCAGTTGTAATGTTGCTGCGATCTCCTTTTGGCACACTAAGGTGTTTCATGAAAACAGTAATATCTCCTGCAGAACAGACAAAACAACACTAAAATAGTCATATTGAACTGGATGATGTCTTCTGCATTGTTTAGTCACAGGGAAGCCATTACTGGCAGAAAAACTGCAAGACTGTAGCCTTGTAGGAAATTCAGTGTGGAAGGGACTTCAGGACATCTTTAATCCAACCTTCGGCTCAAAGCAGGGTCAGCCGTGAGATCAACCACAGCCACATCGCTTAGGGCTTTCTTCTATTGGCACCTGAAAACTGCCAAAGATGAAGAGAGCACAACCTCTTTTGATGACTCTTCCAATCTTAGCAGTGTCAGGTTAACCTTCAGGTTTCTAATAGAGATGTAATAAAAGAACAGAGACTTTGAGACGATGGAATAACCTGGGAGACAGAGCTGTTTCTGAAGTCTTTTGCCTACTTTCTCATTCTTGCCATTTCTCTGTGCTTTGATTTACTCAGACATAAAGCTAGTTTCAGAAAGATATTTTCAGCTCAATTTGTAAAGTAGCTGGGAGTCCTGGGAGGCAAGGTGCCACACATTGCATTTGGTCCTTTTCAAACCCCAGGACCTGGCCAGCAGTGAAATCCAAGCAGTTAAACTTACAGGATCTGGGGAGACTTGCCAGGGCCTATATAGTGCTCAGGAAAGGATCAGGACATGTACTCAAATATCTTTGTTTCAGAAACAGGCACTGTAAAACATCGAGTTTAGTGGATCTTTACCCTTTTCCAGGTCCTTGATATTTATGTAGAAGTCCACAGCTGGAGATCTGTTGTACCCATCCCAAAGGTAAAATGTGAAGCTGTCTTGTTTCTTGGACCCCACAATTCCTCTATGGACATATCTCACAAGGTTCATATCCAGCTCTTCCTGAGTGCACTTCATTCCAGCTTGTAGAGTCACCCAGTCTTGTCCTACCTAGAAAGAATAAACATCCTTCATTAAACTGATAATCACCCATGCATCCTCCCCAGTTAATTGTGTTTCTTTGGAGTTACTTGGACTGTTAGTGGCAACTGCCTGGCTTCCCTTCTATAGGCTCTTTCCTCAGAGTGTGTTTAGAAGGGCAGAAAATAACTGGAGTTGTATTCAAACAGATATAAGGAGAAGATATAGTGATTATTAATAAGGTAGAGTAATATGGAGTTTAGCCACTTTTACTCTAGGAAATAAATTTCTGTGCACCCTTCTCAATCAGACATCAAGACAAAAATTAAATGTTTCCTGATCCAGCTTATGTTTTCTATTTCTTAATTTCATCAAGCTGCTCTTGGTTCTATCTGAAATCATAGCTAACAGGGTATGAGAAATAATTTCAGGAAAGCACAGAAATTTAGAGCCTCAGAGGTCCTCAGCTGCAAAAACAAATGATTTATACCATGAAATTTCTTTCTTTTCTGAAGATGGCCTAGTACCCTAAATTGGACTGATCCATGTAGTTGATATTCAGCTGCAGTAACAGCATCACTAGATTTGGAGCAAAGGTTATCAAGGACAGAGAGCTAAGGTGTATATGTGCACCCTACATGTTCAAACTGACAGACTCTAGTCAGCAACTGTCTATTGACTCAGACTTAATTCACAAGTCTCATGTGATTGATGTTGCAATCCATCATCAAAATACTTTCCAAGCTCACAAATTTTAGAAATGGAAATTTTTTTCTATTACATATGCCCACATTTTAAAAGAGGCGTTTTTCTTCTATATTTCTTCCTTTGTCTTATTTTAGGTCAATAGATTATCATCTCTCCTTTCCCGTCTAATCTTACTTTTTGCCTTTCTTCCTTATATATCCTTTCCATCATCTTCCTTTTCCCTTCCTTCCCCCCATGCGTCTTTTCTTCTGATTCATGAGGTATTACTTACTCTTTCACATGAGCTCTTTCTATGTTTTCTGAACCCTGAAGTAACTGAAGTAAAGGCTTTTTTCTTTTGATCAATGACTTTCCCCCCCATTCCCTCCCAGCTTTGATGCTCAGTTTTCTACATTTGTGGAATGATTACCCCAGCATCTCTCTCCATTTCCACCTCAGATGATCTGCCATGTGTTTTACCTTCCATTTTCTCCAGTTTAGGATATAGGTTTTAGTGCCAAAGCCCCTGGTATAGCATCATTATCTGATTCAAACACTTCAACAATCAAACTGGCCAAGCTGTCTACTTCAAAATATGACAGACATTTGAGAGAAAGGGAAGATAAACTTCATTTGCCCTGAAAAGAGAGAGTTCTTTGCATGTCTGCTTTTTGTTGAAGTACAAAGACTAACCTTGAGCTGAAGCTGACCATTTTCTGGAATTCTTTCAAATAAGTAGTAAATTCTCTCCCTGGGGGTATCTTTATCTTCTGCTGACAGAACAGCGCTAGAAATTATTTGAGTTTCACCTATGTTCACCTCTATATCATTCTTCCTGAAAAAATTAAAAATCATGTATTGATGCAATAAAAGAAACCTTTTCAACATGTAATTTCTCTGCCAGAAATATGGATGACTCAAATGCTGACAGAAATGGCAGCTGCAGAAAGAATAGAAGGAGGGTGCCCATTTCAGTTCAAAAGAGAAAAAAAAGCAAGCTGTGCAGACAAGCTTCTTCTTACAATGGTGAGAAACAACAAAGATACTTAAAACAAAATGTGATTTAACACATCTGTTTTATTTCCCTGGTCCCTATTCTGCTTACGTTCATACAATTTATAGGAAGAAGACAATGTAAACAAATAGACTGCATTATATATTATTGCTACTGTAGACCACAGCAATACTGGCTCTAATGAGCTGATTGTTCATTTAAGAAAAGACTGTCTTTCAAATGGCTAGTCTTCATGGCTCACCTTTATCTGTAAGAGACACAACAAAGTCTAACTGGCTTCTTCTCTATGTTCCTTCTAGGGTGCACATCTCATCTTGGGAAGAAGCTCTTGGGGGAATATGTGAAGGCCTTACATTCCCCAAGGGTACGCTCTGCTACAGGATGCAATCCAAGAGGTGACAGATTGAGGTTTTGGCAATCACTGTGTGTAAGAGACACTGTTTGCCAGCCAAAAACATCCCATCACTGGTTTTCTTCAGTCTGTTGACCGTAACTAATGGAGATGAGAGCTGAAAATCCCTGATGTGGAAAGTGCCCCCAGATCAAAAGGTAAGGAAAAGCTTACAGGTATTGTCCAATATTCACCTGCAAAACACGGTGCTAGCATGAGGGAGTTTGTACCTTACAGCAAAGATGTAGTGACTGAATGTGGCAGCTAAATCACTTCATTGCCAAACTGAACATTTTCTTAAAGCACTACTGCTTAAATACTAACAGAACACCTCATCTCAGTGGAAGAGTACAGGCAAGAGGCAGTAATTTCTTATAAAGAAATAGCTATTTTGGAGTAGATGTCTCACTCTAGGCTTTGCTCACCACAGAGTGAGACCTAACATTGCCAGACAAGGCAGCAACATTTTCTGGATCTAGCTGGGCAAAGCTAAAAACACTTGACTTCTTGCACTTCATCATCTTCTTTCAGAGAGAGGGGGTGGAAATGGCAGATGAAGGTATAGCATGTGAGGAACAAATAGGCAATTATCAGTAATTATCAGTGCATGATACCTGCATACATAAATTATACTTATTATTCTAACTAAAAATTGGCATTCTCTCGTGTTAGCATTATGTGGTCATTGAGAATCTTTTAACTAAGAAACTAATCAAATTATTTTCCAAATGCTCTACCTGGTAAAAAACATTAAAAATTTTTTGCAACAGAAAATCTAAGTCTGATCTGAAAGTAGGCCAAATACCATGAGGTATCAGAAATTCCCTCTTTGGTGGCAGTCTGCTTAACAGGTTGTGAGTCATTGCTGAAATGCAAACTTTAGAGGTTCAGAGCTATACCCCCAAAACCTTTGGGCTCTTAGCTCCCCATCTGTCTGCCTGGGACTGGAAAGCAGTCACAAGTATGGAAGTCCTGATGATCCGTGACAAGTCATCAGTTGGAGATCCCAAGGAATGAGCTTCTTTTTAAAATGTCCAGGAGGTTTGACTCTCTTGCAGCCAGCTGCCTGTCTATAAATGGTCTGCCAGGCAATTGCTGATCATGTCTAATTCATTTACAACTCCTAGTTTTGAAGTGTTAGGGAAGTTAGTGTGTACTTTTCAGAAGTTGAATTGTGCCTGAGAAAAAGCATTTTAGAAAAAAAGAAGAGAATTATTAATCTGAAATCCTTTCCCCTGCATCAGCTTTGTGGATTCTCTCATGCCAAATCCTGAGCTGCTTTAAGAGAGGCGTTTTGGGCAGGTGTTTGTCTCAGGGAAGAGGAAAACAGTAGCACGGTGGTCAGTGTTCAGCAGATGTGCACAAAGATCAGGACTATCTGGCAAACACCATGAAGCAACTTGTGAAAGATGCAACAAGCATGTTTCCCCACACACTTATTTTTATTCTGTTCTTTAATATGGAGCATCACTGAGCAAGCTATTCTTTCAGTAAAATTTTGAAACCAGCTGATAGAGACCTACATAGAGACATCTGTATTGACATTAGTCTGTTACTAGTTATGGCTTCCTGTTTCCACCAGTCACCAATGACATGGTTTAATGGTGAACATAGTGGCATACTAGGTTGAGGGTTGGACTTGATGACCTCAAATGCCTTTTCCAACTTTAACAATTCTATGGTTCTATGATTTGCTGTTTTGTTCACTTTTCCATTGTTTTGTCTGAACACATCCCACTGTCAGAAACAGGAACATGTGACTTACTTGCTCAGCACTGGTTTCTCATCATTAACTGGAATGACCTTTACTGAAATGGTTCTGAGGACTTTATGTTTTCCATCTGAGAGCTGAATTTTAAAGCTGTCAATGAGGTTTTCAGAGTTGTCATGCATGTACATCAGCTTCATTCCTATGTGAGGCAGGAAGGGGGAGAAAAATAAGAGAGAGATAGAGAGAAAATGGGAGAGAAAAATGGAAAGAAGCACTTAATATGACTCCTGCAAAATCCCTTGCATCATTTCACTCTGCTTCAATCACCATTCTTCCATCTCCCCTCCTCATATGCCCTAGTAAGAGTAAATTTGCCTTGGTTACCAGAAGATGAGTTTGGTGAGCTACATGCTATTGACTCAAAGTCACCAGCCTGACCTAAGTAAGGAGCAACTCCCTTCAAAAAAGAAGTCTCTGTCAATCTGGGAAAGGTACGTTTCTTCTCCTCTCCTCATTCCAAATTGCTTTGATGTGGAGCATAGAGAGGGTGAGACCTGTTAGGCAACACTATTCTGTGCTTTAATTCATCCTCAGGGAACTTTAAAGAAGCCTTGGGAAGGAAAGCTGGCCTTTTCTGTGATTAAATTAATCCTCAGGAACTTTAAAGAAGCCTCGGGAAAGAAAGCTGGCCTTTTATCTATGACCATGGACAATCAGAAGTTCTGGGCCGAAGGTGGCTTGTACACTGTTGTGGATAACAAAAGGGAAAAGCCAAGAAAGAGAGTCAAACCCAAGACTTGGGAAGGCAGATGAATTTGGGGTGGACACCTGATATTTCTGGAGGTTTGTATTACAAAGACAGAGAGACAAAAAGTCTTTCCTCGGGTTTTAAGGACTGAACTGAAATTTGAGTGACAGTATTGAATTCATGTCTCTCTTTATACTAATAGACTCCATGTTTCACTGAATAGCCACAGCCTGGGAGAATCCACCATATTCATGTATTAAATACACTTTTTGATTACATGTGCTTGAAATAGATTCACTGCTTCAAAGCAGGTTGACTGATCATGCTAAGCTGTAGAGTCCCAATTCATACCTTTATTGCTAAACATATGAAAGTATACTGCAGCCTTTCCATTTCTAAAAGAGGCTTATAGAAAGCTTATAGAAAGAGAATCTTTACCAATGCCTGTAGTGACATAAAAAGGGGCAGGAGTAGGTTTAGGTTGGACATAAGGACAAAAGATTTTAGAGTAAGGGTGGTGAGACTCTGGAACAACATCCAGAGTTGTTGTAGAACCCTGGAAATGTTCAAGCTCAGGTTGAATGGGGCTTTGGGTAACTTGGCCTAGTGGAAGTTGTCCCTTCCCATGGCAGGAGAGGTGCACTAGGTGACCCCTACAGTTCTCTTCAAACCCGAAATATTTCATGATTCTGTGATCATTTGAAGAAATATTTAACCCCATGATTGGTTAATGTGTTTTTAAATCAGTCTTGTTTTCTCTCTGTTCTATGTGCTGGAAAACATTTACAAATCTGTTTGATGGTGTTACATTATGTTACATTATTCCCTTTATTTTTTTCGGGACATGATTTTCTTACTCAGCTTACTACCCTTTTTGACACAGAGGGCTCTCAGGATGATTTTACTGACAGTTCTTAAAATCAATAGACAAGAACAGCATTAAACAGGACAACTTCTATTCCTCAACATTGTCTTGAAAATAAACATAAAGCAAGTGACTAAATAAATGCTGAAGATTTCTTTAGTGTGCCACTTGCCTCATTAAGAGAATAAAAGAGCAATGTCAGAAGAATGCTGTACCTACCATTCTTCAGTAGCTCCATGGAAAAGTTATGAACAAGCAACCCATGGCTGTGGTGATCATGATTAATTAACTCTCTATAGTGTAGAATATCACTGCCGTGAACACCATTAATGAGGAACCCGTACGAGGGCCTCTGCACAACCCCAAATACCAGAGGGTCTTGAGGCACATCCAAATCAACTGCAGACAGGTCCAGCTCTTTCATCTCCCCTTCTTGAACCTGAACATGAAAGAAAAAACATCCAATTCTTTTACATAAAAAGAAATAATAGAATTTTAGCAAGATTTCATGTGTAGGATATTTTTGTGTACAAGTGTATCTCTTGATTCCTCCACCTTTTCCCCAGTAGCTTTTTAACCAGCTACTGATTTCAAGCAGTTTAAGAGACATAGAGAAAGTAAATGGTTACAGTGATGAAAAGTTGAGACAAGGAGTTCATATTTGCTCAAATTAATAGATAATAGGTAGGTTAACAACAAATTTAGTGCTCAGAAATGCACAAAGGAGAAAGTCTTTAAATACATAAAGGTATCTAAAAATATATGTTAAATTTATATGTTAAATTTAAAAAATAAATTTATATATGCACTTTTAACTTTACAGTAAGTTTACACTCTGTGCTCACAGAGTTATTTATATTAAAAACAGTCTGTGGAGAGGGCAGAAGCTATGCCAGAAATATAAAAAATACCTTATAAAAAAATTGTGAAAGTTCTTGAGAAAGCAGAAGGCTAAAAATCTCTCTGCTTTCTAGATGACTTATTTGTTTAAAGATTTCAGCCTTTCTTCTTACTTAACCGCAAATTCCCAAGAAAAGTTATGCACTGCCCCTTTCCCACTGTCTCACATGTTTACATGAGATTTCACTGGGCTGTTTCCTGAACTAGGCTGAACTACACAAAGTAAGGAAAAGGTGCATAGGAACAGGTATCAGGACTATGTTCTTATCTACATTCTTATTTCTACTGAAGATTGTTTTCTGTTTAAAGTAATTTCATGACAGGCATTTTGCTTGTTTCCTTACAGTAATATTCCTGGCTATGAATTCTGGAATTTCATCATTGGTTGGGCTGATTAGTACAAAATATGGAGTCTCTGCTGAGCGATGCAACCCATCAGTGACATAAAGTACAAACATGTCTGCTGTTGGCTCCATTTGCATGTGCCTGGCTTGAACATAGTTTATATTCATGGCTTTCAGGTGCTTCAGCTGAAATGAACCTACAGATTTTAAAGAGAAAATTAGTTAGGACAATATTTTTGTGCCTTCTAGTCTTATACATCATTTTAAAAATTGAAACTATGTTTCTTTTCAAAGAATAATTAACTTGAAGTTTATAAGTTTTCTGTCATTTTTTGGCTGTGAGACTTACACTGCACATATTCTTGCAGGACAAAAGCCCTTCCCCTGAAATAAAAATGCATCAGTCTGCTACTAGTGGGACTGTGACACTTCACACTTTTCAGTTCATTCTGCAAAACAGCCCACGTAAAACCAACTCAAATAACAGATAGAAAAAGACCTAAGGTCCAAGATTCCTTCATAGTGCTAAGTTAATGGTTGATTCTATGATTATATTATTTTAATTACACTGTTATTTGACTGACAGACCACGAAAATGAGAATTTAAACACGCAATGATTGCAGGTTTCTAGCTGGTAAAAGCTGGTAGAATTACAAAGCATGTCATAATCTGCTCTGCTGGGGGTGAATCTGCCTTACATTGTTTGAAAGTGGACAAGGGAAGTCACCGTCTACGTCAAGCACTATCTATATCACTTTTGCAACCTTGCCTTGGGAAATAACGTTGCACCCAGACTATTGCATTTTATTGCATGTGAAGGGACACTGGAGCCTGTCATGAGGGAGTGAAGAGGAAGGGAGAGCAGATTAATGTCTCATATCATGACTTCTAATAGATCACAGATGGAATGCATAAAAAAGGATTGCCTTGTTTACTTCAAGTGCCAATTCTTCACATTTGCAGGGCTTCAGTCTCCCTTTAAACTCCTCTCACAAAGTCCCACTGCTCTTCATTTGCCAGCTCCTGCCTACTCAATAAGCCCATATTAATGCCCACACCTGCATCTGCACCTCCAGAGCCCACTGCAGAGCCCTCCACAAACCCTCTGTATTTAATCTTCTTCATTATCATAAATTGTTAAGACTTACCTATACTTATTCCAATATTGCTTTTCTCAAACCCAGGAGAAGGCAGTATGTTTTCGATGTAACCAAACTGGGGAGGAGAAACCAACACAAACTCTAAGCCCTCTGCAGAGGTGTCAGGGTCAGTGGCAAACAAATGGTTTGTGGTAAGGGCTGCTGAGGAGCCCTCCTCCACCACAAGTCTTGCACCTGCACACAAAAAATAAGCATTATTGATCGTGAGTTCCTTTTACTGTTGTTTTTGTTAACAAGAATGGAAATACTAACTTAAGGGGGAAAATACAACAAATACTGAATTACTGAGGGGTTTTGTTTTAATGTTTTCTTCTCTGCTTTCACCAAGATCTCTGCTTTTGCCATCAAAGTAGAGAAGAAAGGGATCATGAAATTATTTTGCTGGTAGGTTATCATGTAAAGTTTATATAGTGCTCCAAACCAGTTGTTACCTCTGTTTGTCAGAGCATTAATTACATGAGAGCTGTAAAGAATTGCCCATAATGAGCAATTTTGCATGCATCACCGCTTAATTTCCCTGCTGGGACAATGCTTCATTTCCAGAACATTATGTGGATGAGCGCCTGCAAATTACAAAACAACTCATACATATGCTTAAACATTCTCTGAGATACATAACATATACCTGATACTTACAAACAAACTACATTGAAAGACACGAGCATATGGGAAACATACTTTTAATAAGAATACCGCAGACCACATCAAAAGCCCAGGAAATCAACGGAGATTTCACACAATGGGCTGTTGTTGGACCAGATGTACATTAACAGCTCTATTTCCATTATAAATGAGGTTTTTTTAAATTCTGAAGAGTATTTGTGAAAATGTGGATTCATATTTATTAATGTATAGCCTTTTTCTTTACTTGTTTGAGGAATGAAATATAGGTAATACAGGTAGTAATAATTCTCTCCCTCCATGTAATGCCCAAATTTCTGGTTTATACTCTACAAGCAAAGGTACATAAATATTTACAGATATGTTTATGCTTTTGCTCTGCATAGACCTGACACCTTTGGGGCCCTGAGTTCAGTTCAGAGACAAGATATTGATCACTTTTACCTAGACCTATCTTACATATGTAGCAATAGGCATGTAGAGATGGAGGAGAGCAGATATGAACACTCTCATCTCCAATCACATGCTTTAAATATGCAGCCAAAGAGCAACAAACTCATACTTGCAGTGGCAGCTGGATTGGATGTTTACACTGTACTAGCAAAATAAAATAAAATTGATGGAAATTCTGATCCAAAACATTTGTATGCTGATCTCAACTTACTGTTTCTAATGCTAAAAATCAAACAACAAAAAAGCCACCCTCAGTCTTTAGCCATTACAGCAGTGTGTACCCCACTTTATAATGCCATAGAGGGGAAGCTTTCACCAGTTGCAATTGATGGAGGCTGGTTGTCCACTGGAAGTACAGTGATGTTAAGGTCATAAACAGGAAATGGATCGTGACGTGAAACTGGAGGAGGAGGAGGTCCATCATAACAGCAGTCCTTCACATCTAGGCTAGCCTCACCATCAGAGACAATTAAGGTTAAGATCTCAATGGAAGGAGTCAGGCCAATCTCCCCACCTGGGAAAAAATATTGCAGTTCAGAAGAAATGTTTTAACAAAACTTCATGAAGACTAGTCTTTATCCTGCAAGAACAGTTCTACAGTATCCAAAGTCAGAAGAAAAAGAAAGCAGCAGCAAAATTACTAGAATTCTTAATTCTGGCTGGTGGGGGTGCTGTTTGGTTAGAGATTTGGTTTGTTGTTTGTAATCGATTTTAACCAACTCATTTCTATGCTATAATAAGGTGTAGAAAAAAATGTTAGTATTGTTATAATAGTTATAAATGTAATTATTTAAATTATTATTTGTTATTATTATTTGTTATGATATAATGTTACATTGTAATAAAATAGCTAATAGTCCTCATTATTCTGTTCTTTGTGCACTGAGGTATGTACAAAATGTATATTGTGTAGAAAAAGTGTTTTTTTCTGCCCTCCTCAAGGAATGTAAGAAAGCCTTTATTTTATATATACATTCCTCTATGACAAATGGTAATATCCATGCTCTTCCAAAAGAAATCTCTTCTATATACCAAGTAATATATGTGTCCCGCTATGCTTCTTATCCTTACAAAATAGACCGTAACAAGGGCTGTATTTTACTGGTGTACTTTATTACTGTGCTGTATATTATGCCTATATACAATTACATTTAAAATGTTGGCTGATACAGGACTGAGAACTTACACCCCTTGCAAGAAGCGTCTGTGACTCAGAGTATTCCAGCTGTCAGCACCTCTAGCAGCCTGTGTCCTACACTGCTGCAAGGTATTATTAATAAGCTGCCTGCAAAGGAAAGGCTTTGAGTGACTCCCAGACTCTCTTGCGATACCTACTGGCTGCACATTTAATGTATAGAAATTTGGGAATTAAAAACAGAAATACTACACCCTTGAAGGTAAACTTCATTGCCCCTGCAAAATATTATCATTGAAATGCAGTTCATGATATCTTTAAGATGCAGAAGTTATTTGTTGGTAACCACAATTAAGTACTTCCTTTTCAAATACCAGCTGTTCATTTTAGGCATATTGAAAATATTGCATCTGTTCTCCATCCTAACACAAATTTAGAGAAAACCAGAATCATAGGAAAAAAAAAATAAGACTAAAGCTGTCGTTCAGAGACGTAGAAAGAAAACCCCTTTAATCCTAAGGAAGGATAAAATTAAGTAAGAAAGGGAGTTAACCAGCCCTTGATTCCTGCCATTAATGGGGGGAGGAAAAGGTACTAACAATACAAAGATAACATCTTTTTAGCATTG
Organism: Grantiella picta; assembly: GCA_013397955.1. Taxonomy (NCBI): domain Eukaryota; kingdom Metazoa; phylum Chordata; class Aves; order Passeriformes; family Meliphagidae; genus Grantiella; species Grantiella picta. The sequence goes on along the minus strand of VZRM01009042.1, from coordinate 138,003 downwards.
TGTTTCTCATGAAGATCAGAACTTCATTTATCTTGTGCTATGAAGACTATGAACTGTCCAAAAGTAGATATCCTTCTAGATTGGAGAGGCAAGCAAGTAGTACCAAAGGGTTTCCTTACTGTCATGAAACCCATAAAAATACTCTGGTTTGTACCTAACTTAATAATAATTTTGTCCAAAAAGCCCAAGATATTTTGTCAGCAATAGTGAAAGAGTTCCTCCAGGATTATGATGTGGCTGGCACAGGTCTTTCCTGTGAGGATTTTCTTGTGTTTTTTATAAACAAAGATAAAGTTTGGATGTTATTAAAAGGGTTTCTCGAGATGTGCACAGTTCGGGCCTGGCCAATAGGGCTCAGGGGGAGGTTTCAGACTGACCAATCTGAGTGACCTCTGAAAAGTCTATATAAGTTGGGAAAATAAAAAAATAAATCTCTTTGATCCTTAAAACTTCTGGAGGGTCTTTTCTCTCTGCTAGCGGCTCAACAGCAACATTATGATGCTTTCATGTAGTTGTTCAAATATATTTTTCAATTCAAGTTGAATTTGGAGAACATATTAAAACACATGGTAGTTGTCTATCATCAGCCCTCCTTTTTAGAGGCAGTTTCTTTTTTCCCTAGTCACAACACATGGTTTCTCAGAAGTTCCTGCTGGACTCCTGCAAAGGCATCGATTCAGGTTAAGATTTTTTACTAATACATCTCTGACCACCTTCCAGTCTAACTCTGTCGTTAGCTCACTTACTAGTGTGCTTGTATGTGACTAAACCAGCGATGACATCAGCTTGGGAGAAATTATCCACAGCAATGCCAGCTTTCCTCAGTACCCCATGGTAGGGCTGGTGGGCCAGCATGAACATCAGTTTCATGTCATCGCTGTCTGCATCTGTGGCATAAATGTACTCTGAGGAGAGGACCACTTCTTCACCCTCCAGGCAGTGAAGCACAGGAACAAGGCCTGTTTGCATAACAGGTAGCTCATCATTCACAGGCAACACCTAATCAGAAAAATAATTTAAGATTTTTTTTATTGTCCATTTCAGTGGAAGCCAGTTGTTTCAATACACTGCTTTGCAGCCCGGACTAACAGTATGGTGTCAGTGTCAGAACACATTGAGTTTCTCTGTGAGCAAAAAGAAACTAGCTGAATTAAAAATAAAAAGACATAAGCTGAACTAGATAATTATTAAGTACCAAGTGCATGTCAAAGCTCCTCTTAAATTTGCCACATGAACCTGAAACCTAGGGTTGAAAAGGAAGCCTAACACATACACCATCGTCCAGTTTCCAAGGTAATGCAAACACTTTCATAAGTCAGGCTTTGAACCCTTTGCCTCTACACAGACAATTGCTCTCAGAAACATGCAACACACTGACCTTGACCTGCAGGATGAACTCTACAAAGTGGATGCCATCTGTGGCTGCAAAGATAACATCATCAGTGAGAGTCTCAGAGCCATCATGACGATATCTGTGAAAAAAGATTATAGAGCTACATAGATTTCTGACAGAAAAAAAGAACCCGTGCCTTTTGGTCATGCTCTACAATGTGTATCTCTCACAGTATAAAAAGCTGCTCCCTGTGTAAGGGTGTCCACCTAAGACTGCTGATTCTGGATCAGAGTGTCTCCAAAGGGCTTTTGGGGTCTTCTACAAGAAGAAAACCCTGATAGTAAACCATATGTCAGTCAGGAAAAAAGGTATTCCTAAGGCTTTGTCATCTGTGTCCTAGCTGCTTGTGAGGTGTTTACTAAACATGTACATCATCGCTGTGGAAGATACCTAATTTCTATCAGATGGAAATAGAGCCAGGGAGCTCTAACTCTGCATGCATGTGTCATGTTTTGTTCCTGCCCCAAATAAAGAAGCAAAATTTTCATCTCTATATTAATCAGTGCTAACATGAGTTTTCTTGAAAACTAACCAAGTTTAATAAACACACAACTTCATCAAAAGAAAAAAGCTGGCAACCAGTGCCTTCTTCACATGAACTGCATGGCTGAACACAGAATTTGTCTCTTTACCTGCATGGGGCAGTACTTTGTGGAGAAACCTATCTACAGCAGGCACAGCTACTAACTCCCATTTCCTGGTCACACAACAGCTCATTTCATGATAACATTGCAATCCCAAGGCTCAGCCAGCAATCTTGGCCTGTGGTAGCACCGCCAGAGCTATGGTGAAAACTGCTAGCCTCTGCACCCTGCACCACTTGCTACTGGCTTTAGCTCATTCAACTGAGAGCTGTGATCACCAAAAAAGACAGCCACCACTCTTCTAACCTGACTGCCAGGGTATGCAGGTCCCCACAGGAAAGCCTGTCACCTCCATTCATCGGAATGCCATCCAGCTCCACCACCCCATGCTGCGGCTGCCTCCGCAGGAGCAGGAAGAGTTGCTCTCCTTTTGTGTCCACGTCAGAAATGCGAATGTGTCGCTCTGTAATATGGGTCATGCCACCCTCTTCCACTCTCAAAGGGCTTGTAAAAACCTGCAGGGAGGAGAAATGCTGAGCTCTCTTTTCTGCCACGCCCCCAAACACACACACCAAACAGGCTAATTGCCATTTGCTCTGACATCAGGATGTGTAACACCTTAAAAAGCAAAATGCCAAAGGATTTTCCTTTCTGCTTTGTTAGAAAAACCTAAGGAAATTACCAACGGTGGGCCATAATATGTACATCCCAGTTTTCATCCTATTCATGGAGGCTTCTGACCTCCAAGACAATAAGCAACTCGAAGTATAGGGACACAGTTTTGCTAACCAAGATGCGACAAAAATGTTTTGAATAGATACACAGATGCCAAAGGTAGTCCTCAGCTTACTTAGCACAAAAAATCACATTGCACACTCACCAGACTTTACCTTCTGCTTTCATCCTAATACAAGCTATGTGCAAGACACTGAAACCCTGATCCCATGGAAAATTTATTTTTTATTTCAGTAAAATCAGAATATTGCTTTGCATTTCTGCTTCTACCCAAAGTAATTTCCAAGTCTTTCTTTCTCACTTGCACCACCACCCTACCTCTGGAGCTTGATTGTCCACAGGAAGAATTGTAATATTGAAGCAGATCCCATACAAAGTGCCTCCATGTTGATTTGTGACGGAAAAAATAAACTGGACTTGCTGAGGTTCAGGTCCAATGTCCTGCAGTGGTGGCATGTAAGCAACTTTCATATAGTTCACAGCATGCTACAAAAGGAGAAGAGGGGTGCATGTAAGAGGAGATAATGGGGGTACCCATAATCCATGATATTAGAGACCTTTATCATCCCCTGGTTAGGTGTTATGCTAGCCACAAAAATTAATTTCAGAAATTTTGCATGTACTCTTTAACTACTAGCCAAATCTTGATTAAATGCATATTGAGCTACAAATTAGGTGAGTATGTGTTCAAATACTCAAACCTGTAGCAAAACATACAGATATGGTTTATAAGTGATAGCAGAGGTGATGACCTGAGCTTCTTGATGGAGCCCTTTAAAAATGTCGGTCTGAGGACCTTTTCTAACTGTGACTTTAAAAGAAGCAATTCATAAATCTAACATCTCCCATAGCAGCTGAATTTGCACTCATCAGTGTTAACAGTAACTGCATGTCCTGTGTTCCAAGGCGAGGACAGGCTGGTGATAGAACCACCAAAATCCTGCATCCAGACACCCATATTAAGCACATGGTTTAGAATCTGTGGGCTCAGAGCTCCCGTTACAGTACCACAATGATCATTATGGAACTTTAAGCATACAAAAGGATATGAGACAGGGCACTTTAGTAATACCTGTCAAACTACAAAAGCAAGAAACCTGAACTACAAAATAATGAAAAAAATGTGCTCCAGACTGGTCCATCCTGTTCCACATCTCCAGATGGAGACACTGTTCAAGGTCTCATTTCCACATTTTGTGTACTTTTCCCTTCCTCTTACATCATGTGAAGCCAAATTCAGCCTACCCAAGCAACTGTCACCCCTGCTGGTTTTAGCTCAGTTATGTTTACATGCTGCAAAACTGAAGTATGATAGACATTTGTTTTAAAACCTGATATTGGAATAACAGAGTTTTGAGCTTCTTAAGCAGAACTTGTGATAGTACTCCTCAGTTTTCACCTCTTGTTTTTCTGTCAAAAAAAAGCTGTATACTTAGAACTTCTGAAAATTGTTTAGAACTCATTATGGTATCAGGTAACATAACAAACCTGAGTAAATGACCGCAGTGCAAGAGCAGCAGGATCCTTGACCAATTTGGGGATGGTGTCCACCATAAACAGCTTCCCAGCATCTGAGTAGCTACACAAAAATACATGTGTCACATCTTGGCTGGCAATACCAAAGAACAAGAAAAACAGTCACTTAGCTCAATCTTGCATATCAAATTACCTTCAGATTCCCAACTGCATTGAAAGGAAAAACATTTTCCTTCCTTCCATTGTTGTTATCCATTTAAACATTATCACAGTAAACTGACCACAAGAAATACTCTTGATCATGAAAATGATCATGAAAAATCATGTTATAAGCAAGCTCTGGAATTACTGCAATTGTGTCTCTACACACCCCAGATACCACACCATCTGCAAATCTTGTCCATCATATGCTCATTACCTGCACACCTGCATTTATCTTTAAGTAAAAAAAATAATTATTTCTGGTTTCATGCTTCGTACAAACTCTGACATTAAACAACTTCCAGCAACCCATCTTTCCAGCAGCAGTAACCAGCAAATTGGATAACCAGGTGGCTGTTTGACTGAAGAGGGAAACCTCCTGTGTCCTCCTTCCCCAGCTGTGTAATGGTCCTCTGCTGCATAAGGTCAAAATTGAAAGGGTTTATCTTCAGGTTAAACCATACAACGTCTGGATTTTAAACTTTTCATTTAGCAGATTATTGCTGATGCTCTAATGAGATTACAGCACCGGTGATGTAAACTGCTACTACACCCATCCTTGCCACACCCCTATTGCCCCCACAGCCTGTTCTGCCTGTTTTCTGCTCTGCAGCCGCCTAGTCCACGATCAGGAGTGCTTGATACATATCCTTGAAAAAGCTGTAGGACCTTATCTTCTCAGTCTGGGGCAAGCAGAGGTCAGCCCCATTCTAATAGTTACGAGAGCTCCTGTGAGTTGTGCCCGAGACTCTACAGGATCCCACAAGTAAGTGCAAAATGCATATCAAACAAAAGGAAGGAAAATAGTTCACATTATTTCCTGCTTTTTTTTTCTTGTTAAACTAGAACTTATTTCTTTTTTATTACTCGGGGTATTACTCTGTTTCTTTAGGCTCTAGCTCACCCTTAATCATCAGCAGGAGAGCTGCATCCAGCTATTGTCACCTGCACTTTCAGCAAACAGATGAAGAACTTGAAGCACAAGCATGTAAATGCCACTGAGGCTGCTCCTCTGTCCCACCTGAAAGGTATGTCAGGTTGCACCTACCCATGGGTGCAAGGGAAAAATGGGGAAGTGGTTATGGTGTATGTAAGCTCCCTGTCTTGCTCTTCCACATCTACGAAGTGGAGATGTTTCTTAGTTAGGTGAGAAATCTCAGTCTCCTTAATCACCAGGTGACGGGTCACTCCTGGAGCTTCTCTGGGTAGCTGGTCATCCACAGGGATAATGTGCACCATCAACACCTGAAAGTGAGGAGACAGAGAATCAGCAGCCATTTCTCTCATTAAGAGAGTAGCTGTTCACCAACATGCACACAGAAATAAGTGGATCACTGGAATATGAGATATATATGGCCATCATGCCATATCATCAACACATGAGTAATGGACATATATAACAGTTAAATTCAAAGCTTTTGAATTTTAGCAGTTTCCATTTAAATTAAGTGCAAAGATAAATAGAGTATGTTGGACTCTTGCATGAGAAAAATAGTCTTTTCTCAGTTGACTTCAGGAGGGTTGTTTGTACTGTCTCCAAATACAATTTGTTTTCAACATTTCATTTTATATTATATAGGGAAAAGTCTTTTTATGGACTTGTCTCTCTGGAGCCAAGGGGAGAACTACCCCATTGAAAGAAGGAACAAGGAATAACCCTGAAGAACACTGTTTGTGGTGATGACTGTCAGCAGAAAAAATCTATTCCAGTTTTATTTGAAAGCCTGTCAGAACATGTAAGATATCAGCCATTAGAAGAAAAAATACAGGAGATAGCCAAAGATGCTTCAGTTTCATACCTGTGGATCTGAGAGATTCGGAGGGTCATGGCTATCACATAGCACAAACTCAAGGGAGTCTTCAAATACTTCTCCTCCCAAATGATGATAATAAATTATTCCATTAAATAGATCCCTCTGAAGAAAACTGTTGACAGAATACCCTGTTGAATTGAAAAATACATCTTCTATTGAACATTCCATGATTTTAATACTACATCACAATTATGCATTAGCTGTGCAAGTAACTGGGGAAGTATAATGTCCTCGTTTTCACCCTAACTGGAGCAAGTCCTTTGAAATGTTCTCTCATTGTCTTCCACATTCTCTGAATATCACCAGCATCATCTTTACAGTGTCACTGAAAGATCATTCAAAAAATGAAGCAACACTTCAAAGCCCTGTTGAGAAGTCAGAAGAGAATTTGCAGGACTAGCAGTCTCTGCAGCCTAGCACAGAAATATCTGAGTTGTTACATGGAAGGAGAGTTTTCTTATCCTTTAGCATATTTAGCATCATCTATTAGCACTGAACTTGTCACAGATCCTTGCATGTAAACTAACTCCTAACTAACCCAAAGTTTTTCCAGATAAAAGTACTGTAGGGAAATAGACTCAGAATGGAACAATGATGGGATAAATTGTATGCACAGGTACAGTTATCCTAGTGCAGAGACCAACATTAATTAGTGTTGCGGTTTTACACTATAACGAAAGCAGTCCAAATTTGCCATTATTTGTCCTGAGCCAAAATAAGACGTCTGACTGTAACATTTAACATATTTTTAAAAGGAGGGGACAAAGAAAAGTGTTCTTTCTTGGACGTGTTTCATCACCTATCAAGTTTGGTCCTGGTTTCTTCATGATTTCTCCAGCCTGTGATGGCTTGGTAATGTTGAACAGTATGTAATCATCACTGGAATCCATGTCAGAAGCATGAAGCATGGAGCCCTGAATCAGGATTGTCTGTCCCTCGTGAACTTCGATGACCACATTGCTGATCAGAAATGGAGGGCTGTCATCTTTAGGGAGGATATTTATTGGAAACTTATGGCGAATACTGTGGGTGCCATCAAAAATTCTAAATACCACAAAGTCCTTAGTAGAATCACTGTCATCATGGTGGTAGTGAACAACTCCAGCCTGAATGTCAGAGACTGTGAATATGAATCCCTTCCCTCCTGTCAAAACAAGGGAAGAAAACACATCAAAAATGTGTGGTTTGGCCCAGAGGAGAATCTTTCCACCAATATGCAGGTTATCAAAGAAGAGAGACAAACAGTGTGTATTTCTAACTAACTAGAAAAATCAAATGTAACTTCACCTACCAAAACCATGTTTGTAGGAGTTGGAAGAGTTAATAAGAATGCAGAATTTGCAACTGTGACAAAAGAGAAAATCCTTCAAATATTGCTAAAGGTAACTGGAGACATCAAGAATTTTAACTGCTATTGTTTCCACTTTAATTTCAACCTCTGCTTTCTTATCAGAACATTTTACATGCATTTTAAGCATAAAAGAAAATAGGCCTTATAATTAAAGATCAGTGTTTCATTGCAAGTAAAATACAATGATTGTGAGAATTTTGGTATATTGAGGTTATCGTCTGTAATAAGACAATTTTATACCTCTCCTTCACTAGAAATGTTAGGTATATGGACAAATGTTCAGACAAGTCAAAGGATTCAAGGACTGCAAGAGCAGAGTGACTTCCATTACGTAACCTTTTTCCCAAGCACAGTGGCAACTCACGGGCTGAAGAGCAAAACTTCAAAACTATATTGATAATGCAGAAGGCTAATGAGTTAGAAGTCTGATTTAATTGCCACTATTTGAAATAAACCTTAAAGCTGCCAGTAAGTAATGACCGTATCCAAATGTTGTGTGTACTTGCCAACAAATCAAAATCACTTATTATTATTCTTTAACATCTGCAAGCAAAAATGTAAGAACTGAAAATGTATTGACTGTGTTTCTGCTAATGTGCTTCTCAATGAAAGCATAGCTGATTTCTTTAAAATGTCACCTCTGGAACGTAAACATATGCTAGAAAATTAATGGTTTAAATACTGAATTTTTGACCTTTTCTGTTTTAATACCCTAGCCTAGCACAGTTGTAGTAGGGGAAGGCAGTCAGCAGAGGGAGCAGAGCTGTTTTGTTGCTAAGGAGGAGATTTCTCCAGCCTCTGGAGTTGAAACTACCTACCTCTCACTGATAGCCGCCCATGCTGTAAGCCATCAACTGTGACCAAGCGAACATTTTGGATATCATCGTTGTCTACAATTTGGAAGTGTTGCCATGTGATGGGTCGGGACTGCCCCTCTAGGAGGTTGAGACCTGCAAAGACCAGAGAGTTACATCACTGTCAGCATCTAATGCTTCTAAAGATGTTTCCAGGCAGGAAAAAAAAACCAAAATGTTTAGTTCTATCTACAGATGTACATGTGAAAGGCATTCCAGTGAAGGTTCAGATTGAATCTTGAGAAAAATTTCTTCACTGAAATAGTGATTTATCTTTGATACAAGCTCCTCAGAGCACTGATGGAGTTACCATTCCTGGAAATGTTAAAAAAACACTTAGATATGGCACTTCACTATACAGTTTAGTGGGCGTGGTGGTATTCAGATGAAGTTTGGACTTGATAATTTTGGAGGTCTTTTACAAACTTAATACTTCTATGATGCTATGATTTTAAGGCCACCTAAAATTCTGACATCAGCTTCTTACGTACCTGAATTAGTTCGCTGTCTTCAAGGTATGTTTTTCAGAGAAATAACCAATTCTGTTGTTGCAGAATACACCTAGTGCAGATAGCTCCATGTGAGAGCCACACATTGTGCCTTGGGTGGGGGGAAACACCTGGAGACCCAGGCAAAGAACCATGGATGGGCATGGACCCTTTGTCTAACAAAGGGCACAGGGAGCAGCTGGTCACCCAGAGGCTCTGCAGGACCCAGTGAGCAACAAGAACAAGCACCATCATAGGAACAAGCACACACACACTGTGGGGGCATAAAACTCAGCGATTCCTTTGCTCAGGGTCCCTCGCTGAAGACACACAGCTTGAGCTGGTTTTGTGCTGCTGCACCACAGTTAAATTATACAAAGGAAACAGAAACATCTAGGATTCCAATACAGTAAAACCAGACCGAGCCAGTAATGGAAACTTGTCTGCTAGTGTGCATGTGGTGTGTGTAGGAAGTCAAGCAGGACATCCATTGGGTCACTGGAGCCGCCTGCTGTGAAGGGGCTTCCATCCCATCCATGAAAGTCTTGGGTGCTGCAAGTGTGGCTGACAGAGATGGGCATCTGGAAGGTCAGGAAGGAAAGTTGCCTAGATTATCTGGTTCCCAGTTACCCGATAATCTAATGAGGCACATTTCTGGACATTTGCACCAACAGGAGCATTGCACTTGAAACCTCACATTGTCTGAAATTGGGCATTTAGCTACCTTAGTGAGTCTGCATTCAAAAACACATGTTGACCTTCATGACAGAGGACAGTGTTCCTTCATTTTACTTAGACAGTCACTTCAGGTGGGGTTTCTCTAGAAGACATGAGGTATCTCCCTCACACCTCCTTCCCTTTACTACTGTAGGAAAACTGCACTTTCCCTGGTGTTATCTTCTAGTCATGCTTGATCTTATACCTTTTCCTTTTGATGATTAAATATCAATGCACTCTAGATGAGAGACTCTGTTCCCTTTCCATTGCAGACATTATAAATTTGCTTGAATTAGCCATAACCCTGTCAGGTTTGCAGGCTTTAAATGGCTGGTGGTATGTCACACCCTCTTTTCCTAGTTGCTCCTTTTTGGACACTTCCACTTTAAACAATACTAGCAAGCCTTGGTCTTTCCCACATGCTACCCCACTATTCCTGTTCCACCATATATTTGCCCTTACTATTTATACTTTTTTATGTACAGTTAATTTTTCAAGAAAATGTTGTCTAAATAAATCCTGGTTTTCCAGTAACTCCATTTTGAACATGTTTGCTCCAAAATAGATAAAGGGGGAAAATAGATTTGTGTTAGATTTATTCAGTTTATTGATCCTTAGACTCCAGGTGTAAATCTGATTTTTAGAGCTTAGTCAAATATGTGTGTGAAAATGTTATTCATTCTGTAGCAAAATAAACTTAGAATATGATATCTCACCTGTATTCCATGAAACCCGAGGGGCATTTGTATCTGCTGTTCTGATAGAAAGATGCACAGTGATTGGCAAACTCCTTTCAAAGTAGAAGTCATGAACCTCAAACTCCACCTGTTGCAAAAACAGATAAACTGCTTATTGAAAACTGGAAATCAAATGTACTTCAAAACACATATAGTGCATCCTCTCCCGAGAGATCTTACAGGCTTCTCAAAATATGTTAGAAAATAAAGCTTGATTTAGCTTCTAAAAAGAGCCATGGAAGTTCTGCACTAAATTAAATATCTTCCTTCTTTTCTCTTGGCAGTGAATTCTGTGAAACTTAATTTGTAGGGTGTGGAATTTTCATTTTTGTTTGGGGTAGTTAACTCAGCAATTAATATAGAGCTTTTTTAAATTAATAATAGTAAAGAGTGGAGGAGACATTTCCTGCTCCTTTAACAGTTGTAGGACCAGTAACAAATATGATAGAAAATACATGCACTAGTATAGAAAAAAAAATTTTAAAAATAAATAATCAAACACTTGAGTTGTCAAACTCCAGAACTGTTGAATTCTTGAACCTGCAATCAAACAATGCTGAAAGCAGGACAGAGATGAGGCACTTAAGGAGCAGATATTTTGGTAGGATGTCTGGTCCTCACACTAAAGAAACAAGGAAAGGAAGTTCCTGTGATAGCTAAGAAAAAAAGGAGACAAGCCTTGTAAGCATCAGGTGCCAGTTTCTGTTACTGTTGTTCTGCTTTCCAGGCAACCCTTTCGTCAGCTTACCTGGTTCTGTTTTTCTGTTTCTTCAGTTTTATTACTTTAGTACTAATCACTTTGCTCTGATGAATAATTCCTTAAGTATCTTATCTCACAGTTATTTCATAACTTACTCATGAACCTGCTGACAGCAACCTGATCTCATTCATCATTTGCATCATGCTCCCTGTGTTAGTGACATGCTTCTATTCCTCTCATCAGGAACTGTGGGGAGTCCCTTTTTGTTATCCCTAAATCACCATTATCACAGTAGGTAGGCTGTAAGGCCAGATAGCAATCCTGACCTTTAACTGGTCCATCTTTCATGACTTTAAATGTGTGACCTCTGCACAGGTCACAGGGATCAGTAACATCACACAGGGATAAAAGCTGTGTGGAAAAGGCACCTTTGATCTTTCCAAAGGGTCTTGGGTAGATCCACAAGTACTGTTATTTCAGTGTTCCTCATATGAAAAAAACAGTCCAGTTTAGAAATTTCTCAGTCGGAGTCACTAAAAAGTTTTCAGTGCAAAGAAATTCTTGTATAGTGAGCAATAAATATCTATTTTGTGTTAAATAGTTAAGGTGACGTGTCATAGGAGAAAGTGGTAAAATATTTTACCTCTGCTCCTGCATTGCATATAGTTTTAGAAACGTTTGTTCCTGAAAAATATCCATTACATATGATTAAATTAATTTCCATCTTACTTAATCTTAAAGAGATGAAAACCAGAAAGTATTCACATATCCCACTGTTACCTCATAATTTCTTCTCTCTGTGTGACTGTTATTTGGAGGCTGATAAGCAATGAGCATGTCATTGAGATCTTTCCACGTGAAGGAGCCAACAGGTTTTGTGTGGTCAGATAGGTGAGTGATAAAGCCCTGTGGAGGTGGCTTGGTAATGTTGAATATAAGCAGGGACTTTGGAGTTTCATTGTCTTCAGCATCAATGGTTGCAGTTGTAATAGGGGTTAAAATAAATTGATCTACTTCCAGGATGAACTTTGTCATTGGGGCAGCTTTGGGAATTTGGTTGGGAACAGCATCTTTAATCTGAACAGGGATCCATGCATACTCCGTCTACAACAGAAAAAATGAGACAACTAAAAAGGCAGAGTAAAGCAAAAAAAGATATTCAATTTCTTTTAGCTTCACATAGCAAATTGGGGTACATGTTGAGGAAATAATTATTTTGAAAATTAAAACATTTTAATTAGAAAATGCCTAAAGTAAATATTGAGACATCATGAATATGACTTTCAGGTTCACTAGTCTTATTTGTGTCCTTAATTTGGGGCTGAAACCACTTACTTAATTTGATGTGAGCTTAATGAATAACTTTATCTGACAGAAACATGCACAAGCCATTAATTATTATTAACTGAATATGTTTATAGAGCTCTTAACATATTAATTACTGTATATGTTGAAGTCAGTGTAGATCATGCTGTATAAAAATTGTGGAATTATGCCAGAATTAATTTTTCTGTCAGGACAAACTATTTCTATCTGACAGTAATCAACCAGGGGTGTTTTTCTGTAGCCATAATTGTGTAATCATAGAGGCATGGAGAGAATATCTTTCATTTGCTTATCTGGCAAAGTTCTAAGAACTGAACAAAATTTAGGGCTCCCTACCTCTCCTTAACTGTGAAAAGGAGCAAAAAAATTATCAATAAATAAAAAGCAAACAACAGTATGACAATCAGACGTTATACACTTGCATAAAAATCTACCTTGTGCAGAGTTTTGCTTCTGCTGTCTGAGAGATCCAACCTCACAGAAATATAGTCAGTGTCCGGTGAGGGGGGGTCAAGATGTTGATACTGAATCCCCATCCTCAGAAATTCTTCACAGCTCATTTTTTTGTCGTGAATGACTCCTAGTCCCAGTGTACAGCTCCCATTGCTGCACTGTTGGGCCAGGCTGTGCTCTGTAACCCAAAAACAGCAATAGTGAAACAGATACCAGAGCAGAAATCAATGTGGAGAACCTGTCCGTGTAGCTAAAGTAACCCTGAGAGAGAGACAGTGTGATGAGAAATTACAGCTCCTTTCCTGACTTAATTTCCCCTACAGGATTTTCAGCTGACATATTCCAACTCCATCCTCCCTTGGTGTCTTGGTTAGTTGCTGCCTCCAACCGCTACCTGCGCTTTTTCTACTGAGTCTTGGCATTCACAAAGCTGTCACACTGGTCCACATGCCTAGGAACTAGAAACAGAATCCAATCAAGAAATTATTGACCCAGATCTGTGATCTGCATTGAGCCTCACAAAAATTTCATGTCCTTTTCATGTCCATGATCGCTCAAGTTGTTCATTAAACTTCACATGACCCACTCTTACCAAGCACGTCTGAAACAACCCACTGCTGTAGACTTAATCTAGTAGGTCTCTTTGAATACATTAATGCAAACAACTAAAGCATGTCATACCAGTGCCAGGGAAGAAGCTCCTTGGCTGATCTTGGCGAAGCTGCTCTTGCTGCACTTTCCTGGTGATAAGATGGCCGTGAGCAGGCAGGCGGGTTTCCGAAGAGATTATGGAAATGGTGCAATCCAAGTTTGTCTTCCTGTCATAATCAAAGGTGAGGACGTTCTTATCAATCACCCTGGACAGACCATAGTATTCGGGGACCTCCAAAGCATGGGTGCGCATTTTTATGATGTTACAGTCTGGCTCAAGTAACTGCACATGAAGGGTGAATATTTCTACAAATGTTTCAGTTTCTGTAAACCTGAAAGTGACAGAGGAAAATTAGTTATGCTTCATGCCAACTTCTGATATTTTGTGAATTCACCGTTGTCCTCATCTTTTTAACCTAATTACTTGAACCTCTTTCTCTCTTTTGCCCTCAGCCTCAAATTGCCATAATCCAGACCCAAATCCCCACACACGTAAGCAGGGTCTTAAATGTCTGTGTGAAGGAAGAGTTAGCTGTGTATATGTGAGAGCGTTTGTCCCAATCAGCAGGACAGCAAAGAGTACTGTAGTCACTTTTCATAAAGTGAAAATGAAAAATCACTGTTTTTCTGTAAGAAGCAAGCAATACATAATACACATTAAATGAATATATCTACAATGCATGGTGAGAAATATTTCTGTAAACATTTGGTCACTTTTTAACTAATGATGCAGCTACTGGATCTCAGTAGTTACACTATGTACAGCAGAACATGCTTTAACTGTAAAAATGGACTTTCCTTTTCCTGAGGTCTGCTGAGCACCGGGTAACAGTGAAGTGTCATCTCCTGCTGCTGCTTACCTGTACAGCCTAAGCATGACCATGTCTTCATCTAAAATCGGACATCCGTTGTGGGTGTATTTGACTTCATTAGGAAGGAAGTGACAGTCAAAAACCTGTGAAGCAGAAAGAATTGACTGGTTCAGCACTGTCAAGGATGTTAATTTTGCAACATCTGTTCCATTTCTCTCTGAGCACCTGGAATACCTCAGACTGAGAAGAATTTTAATATGTAGTTAATTTCTAGGAATAAGTATTGGTCTGTTCCATAACCTCTCAGTGAGAATCAGAGCAACCACTTAAACATGGGGCTCCCAGCACTCCCCAATTGGAAGGGCAAATGGTCATATGTGATTGTTTCAGGCTGCCAAGTCTCTCCCCAGTACAAAAAATAGTTTGACCTCAAACTTCTTTGCCACTACAATCTGTGAATTTAAGGATGCAGGTGTATCCAATGGAACACACATCTGCAGTGGTGCTGAAAAACCAGCAGTTCCAGCTTCATGATGTGAGATTTATTGACTTTTAAAGTTGCTTATGGCAATAGCTTGGTTATCTAGTAAATTTTGTTTTATGGCAAATACAACTGGACTACAAAAGTACAACCCAGTGAAATTTCTCTGTTAGAAACTTTACTCAGACTTGTTGCCTGTTTTTGTGATACTGACTTTGTACCAGTAGCTCTTTTCTGGATCAGTTGTGTTATCTGCGCCATACCAACATCCAGCCCCAAAGTCAGTGTAATCCACAGCACAGAAGCAAGCAGATTAATCTATATTGTCCCTACCTGCTAAAGCAAAATAGCCTAATTCTTACAGCATACCTGGTACAGGCAAAATTAGTGAGTCTGTCTGGCCACAGTTTACCCATCTAAGCCAGATAGATATTTCAGGCAGATTGATTATTTTAAAGGTTGACTTGTGAAAGCAAAGCAATGAGGAAACATGCCTGACACAAATAGAAAGAAGATTGCTTTGTAGAACTCTGACACACCCATTCTTTGAAAAAGGGATTTGGATTCTGGGGCATACAATTTTCATGTTCTCAATTACTGCAGTTTGCAAGACTGGTAAATTACGTTTCCCATGCAGTGGTGTTTCTGTAAAGAAACACCAGCTGAAAGCCCCTAGCATTGATCAAACTATGTCTATGTTATCCTTGTGGTAACAGGGAATCGCTACACAGCCCATGGAGGATGGTGAATACTCATGTTTCATATCTACAGAGAGACAAGGCATATTCTAGCCAGAAAGAAACCAAAACCTAATCATTACATTTCATAAGCATTTCACTATGAATCTAAATGCAGTTTTGATTGCATTTTTTCAGTCAGTATTCACAAATGGTTATATTGACTCCCACATATTATATTGATGGTTATATTGATTTCACTTTAAAGTGAACTCTGTTAAACATTCTCTAATAGACCTAATGACGCCACAACTAATAGTGATTAATATATGTATATGGCTGACTGAAAAGCCACTTCTTTTTTTCAAAAAAGAAGAGATAATTTCTTAATGACAGTCATTTTTTAAATGACAAAAGAACCAAGGAAAATTAAGTGCCTAGCTTGAATTGGCTTCATTTCCCTAACTACTTTAGAAGATGGTGAAATGGCTGAGGAACTTTAGTGAAGTTCTAAAATATTGACTGAAAGTGCAGCTCATAAAGAAAATCTTTGGATCCTCCGACTTTCAGAGAAAAAATGGTGTAATAATTTAATTCAAAATAAATTGTAAATGCATAGCTAACTGAAGCATCCCATGACCACTTTGTGGATTTATGCTAAAGGGTATCAGAAGTAGTAACCTTAGTTTCTTTCTAGCCATTACACAGAATAAAACTTACATTCTTCTATAATTGAAAAATAGTTACAGTTTCTCAGCTTTCATTATTATTGAAAGTCCAATTCCATTGAAGTTATTCTCAGATGCCCAAGCTATGTGCTAATTATTCTATAGTAATTATTCCTAGCAATTTCAAAATTTATTGCCTGCTTTTAATTTTCATCAAGGAGTGCATTGTACAAAGTCTTTCCTTATTCTCTTTTTTTTTTTCCAACTAGTAAGTTAGTTGATATTCAAACATATATACATGGATCGACCTCTTGGAATAATCTATAATACATGGTGTTATGGAAAGTATGCTTAATTTTATTTGTTAGAACTGCTTAGAAAGGAAGGACAAGAATAATGTGTGGAAAACAAAATTACTCTCATATGATGAAGGTTTTGACTACGTTGTGGCTGTTCTGTTTTGTATTATTTTCAAATGCCACAGAAATATGTGCTCTGCTATTTCCCAAACAAAAACAACAAAAATGTCTTTTTCTTACTTAATGTCCTTTCTCAGTAGAGACTAACATAAAGGAACATGATAGTTAAGTAACCAGTTGGATAGTCTTAGCTGATATTCTACAAAAATGGAAAATAAAATTAAGAAGTATCTGTGTGGTATGTTATAAAAAAAAAGTATATACAAAACCCACTCATACTATAGTTTCAGAAACTTGCTGTTGAACACTGAAGGCTACATTCTTCATTGATGTAAATCACTGTAGAGCCCTCAAAGTCAATAGGATTTTGGTGACAGAAGGATGTTGTGGGGGACTGGGTCAAAGGCTTTACAGAAGTCCAGGTAAATGACATCTGTAGTTCTTCCCTTGTCCACTGATGTAATCACTCCATCACAGAAAGCCACTGGGTTGGTCAGGCCGGATTTGCCCTTGGTGAAGCAGTGCTGGTGTCTCGAGTCACCTCCCTGTCCTCCCTGTGCCTTAACACAGCTCCTGGGAGGATCTGTTCTGTGATCCTGCCTGGCACAGAGGGGAGGCTGACAGGTCAATAAGTTCCAGGAAAGATCTATCCTTTTTAAAGATGGGCACTGTATTTCCCTTTTTCCAGTCTGGAAACTGGGACTTCACCTGATTGCCATGACTTTTATAATAGTGTGGAATGTGGCTTGGCAAATATATCAGCCAATTCCCTTAGGACTCTGGGATGCATCTCATCAGGTCCAATCATATCAGAGAATTAATTTCTTTGTGTTTAAGACATTATGAGTTCTGCATCTTAATTGGTAACAAGGGGATGGAAAATGAAGAACCTTCCCAGAAAGGTTTGTTACCATGGACTGCCAGTCAGTTTATATGTGTATTAAGACACAATCCGCTTTGTAAAAAGAAACATCTGTTTTATGTTTCCTGATATGTTTTCCTTTTGTATGAACAGGCAACTCTAATTGTCTATAAATTCACTGGGTAAGACAAAGGAAATCTAAATCTTTTTCTAATTACTGTTGAGCTTTGGTTTTTTCCACTTCAACTGCTTTTCAATTACAATTTATAATTAAATAGTCATACATTCCTAGAACATTACTCACTTTAATGGTAGTAAACCAGATCATACCAGAGACATTTTCTGGCTGCAGGGTTTCCTGTAGAAAGGTCATGAGTGGCACCAGGAGATCTGGACTCTGGCACCTTTGTTCAGGAGTATTGAAAGCTCAGGCACCACCAACAGGCGCAGCCTCTCTGCAGCCTGGTGCTCCAGGGCCACCTGCCCAGCAGAGCTCTTCCCTCTACCTGACTGCCTGCAGCTCCAAGAGACACACATGACTGCCTGGGCATACACTGGGAGCCATGAAACAAGAGGCACTTAACAGAAGTGGAGCTGGGAAAGGGGAAGTGAAGGACGCTATTTAGAAAATGAGGTGTAGTGAAAGCCCATCTCCTGGGATATCTTGAAAAGGGCCCCTGACTATGTGCTTGAAAGATGTTGGGTTACACAGGGCAAAGTGGCTATTTCAAAATAGGAAACCTGGGTCCTACTGCACATGGAGGCTAAAGCAGAAATTGAAATTGAAAACAAAGTCACTCCTCAGCCAAAAAAACTAACTGCAGAAGAGGTTTGCCACAGGCTTCATACATAAGTCCCTCTTTTTCTCCTCTCCTGTAGGTTGGATATGATGAATAATTTCTTCACTGAAGGGTTGGTCAGGCATCATAACAGGTGCCCCAAGAAAGTGGTGGAATCACCACAGGTGTAAACATTAAAAAATTGTGTAGATGTAGGGCTTAGGGACATGGTTTAGTAGTGGACGTGGCATTGCTGGGATAATGGTTAGACTCAATGGTCTTTAAGGCCTCTTCCAGGCTTAGTGATTCTATTTGTGTATTAATAAAGGACCAGCCTATGCTGGGGAAATAGAGGTGGGGTACTATGGTCAGTGTCCCTGTGCTGGCAGAGAACAAGCCCTGGGGTCGTTTCAGCAGATACACCACACTTTTTGGGGCCAGTCTGTAGAGAAGATCACACATTGTCCTGTCCATCACCTCCTGTTTTCCCTGGCATGCCTCTGCTCCTTAGGAGTGCTGACAAGTTCTGAAGTGTTTGTCAGTGGTCTGGAAAAATAATAGTGATGACCAAGTCAGAAGTTTTGAAAAAAACTGTTCAGACTGGTGCTTCTTCACCTATCTTCACAGAAGCCACCAAAAATCCTGGAGAAGGTGTTTAACACTGTATACATATACAAACACACAAATGTGTATGCTCTGCGGCACAAACCAGAATTTTTCAAAAAGCCAAAACTGCATGGTTACAGTTCATTAAAACCATTCATCTTCTGTCTATAATATTACATCTTCATGACAATTACTTTCAACTCCTTTCTGCTATGACTCAGGTGGTGCGATTTGTTAAGCAGATGAGTACCAGAAAGATAATATGTGAAATACATTTCATTGTTCCTACAAGCTTGACATTTGAACAGAAAACAGGGGAGATTTAATGTATTTGCCATCTGCTTGCAATTTGGCTGTTGCAGAGCAGAACAAACAATGGTGTACACAATGTGCTTATTGTATGTGATTATTTTTTTCTTAATTGCTTCTTAAGTAGTGGCTGCGTGACTAAAATGCAAAATGCTGTAGTGGGCTATGCATTACCCAAGGGGCACTGGTTACCCTCAAGGGGGAAAAATAAGCAGCTGAGAGACTGGAGGATATCCCGTAACTGCAAGTTTTGAAATACTCATTCTTTGCTTGTGAAAGGAGACTGTGACCAGCCCTGCTTCTGTGCACTAATGTTACTGAGCTCAGCTTTTGGATTTCAAGGTTGCAGTTCTCTGCCAGCTGTGTACTTAAGCAAAAGGCTGAATCTCACAGAGCATCCAGTTTCGTGCCTTTTTTTACTAAAGGAAAAAAAAATCAATTAAACAGTTTTTTATAGTTTCTCCCAGACCTGCACACACACCAACACTCAAAACAGCAAAATGGAGCTGAAATACCTGTGGAGTTAGTTTCCCAACCCTCTGTGTTATTGGCTCATTAATCACAACTTCTACTTTGCAGACGTCCTTCTCTCTGGGAATGGAAAACTTGAGGTCATCTTCTGACAGGAAGACAGACTGTCCTTTCATCACTTTCACCCCAAGGTTCACACTAATAAAGGAGCAGCACACAACTCTTAACACAACAGACAGCAGTAGAAACAACCAGCTTTTCTCAAAGGGCTTCATAATATAAAGGGGTTCCAGCCTTTTTCACCAGTGAAAAAATTTCTTAAGAAAAGGAGTCTTCTTTCTCCACCAAATTATGAAAGTATTATTAGTCACAGGTGAAAATATATGGCATGTTTTCTCTTAATAGGCCCTCCTTGACTGAAACGTTGGCAGGACCCTTTCAAAATATCCTTAGGTTTTTAAAAAATCCATTGGTCAAGCCTGACAAAAGGATGAATGCGTTCTCAGAGTCCTTTCAAGGTTTGTTAATCCTGGGGAAAAAAAAAAGAAAATTACTATAAGTCATCGAGCAACTATTGGCATAAAAACAAAACAACAAACACACACACAGACCTTCCACCATTTTACACTTGCAGTTCATTTCAAGCAGCAGCTTGACTTCACCTTTGAATACTATTTGGTACACTCATGCTCAGAAAATTAGCTATCTACCAATGACAGTTTTCCCACAATGGATCAGCTCTCCATGTGAACTCCAAGCACATTTAGGCTGTATTTACATACAGACCCTCATTGTGTAGGATCCTTTGTTAGTGACCTTTTTAACTGCAGGACTGAGTAGATATTAATAAAATGGTATGAGCTCCAAATAATTTGGAAGTGCAAAGGTGCTCATTCAGATTAAATATACCGGAAAGTGAGATAAAAGGAGGGTGGCCTCCTGTTAAATCTGTTTTCTCTCTGTCATTGGAAGTGTGAGAAAAAAAAGCCAAGCTCTAGCTGAAAACATCTTTCCATTGCCTCTCTACCCTTCCTGCTACAGCAAGTAATTGAGCCAGGATGGCAGCATAGAAACATGTGATATGGCATAACAAATTTGTAATTCTTCTTTAAAAAGAAAAAAAAATCTGAGAAAACCTCAATGGAAGTAAAGTAGAAAAGATGATAAGGAAAAAAATTACACAATTTTCTCATGCTCCTAGTTACAGTTGATCTTCATCTTTCACGTTTATAAACTGATAAGAAAATAATTCATTTTCTAACGATAAACAAGCACTATTGAAAACCTTCTAAGAGCCTCATTGCTACAATCGTCCAAAGTAACTGAATCTATAGTCCAAAGAATAGGAAGTGATACTGATTTGATTTAATTAAATTTGAGAAGATCATAAGAATTCCAAGACAGTAAAGTGTCAACATTCCTTTAGTTTTTGTAAATTCTTAATGTCCTGACTACTTATTTGCCACAACCTTATGACCAACAGAGAACTTCCCTGAAAGGGAATTAAAAAGCAAATCCTTGCATCTCTTTATTTTCAATGTTGTTGTTGTTAACAAGTATATATTCACTCCATTGTTTCCGGCAGAATGACCTTCTGAGCAGCCTATAATTGAATGCACGTATACGCCCAGCTTTGAATTTCACTGAAAAACAACCAGCAGTTCAGAAATTCTGTAAGGTTATTCACTTCCTAAAGTTAAATTAGACAGATCCACTCATGTCACCACAGATTTAAGACTGAAGATATTCGGACTAACATACGTGTAAAGTTAGATGTATGTTGACTATGTAGCCAGGGATACAAATCTTAACTCTAGTTTTCTAGGTATTTATCTGAAAGTCTTTCCGTTTTAGTTTATAACATTGCTGCCATACCAGTATGAAGAATATGTGAGAGAAAATGTAGAATTTTAGCCAGTGGAAAAGTAATGAAGTCCATGGTCAAACATTCAGATAAGAAAACAGGGATTTTAGATTCAGACTAGGATATGGCAAAGTGCTAAGAGACAGCTAATGCCTCTGACACAGAGACCCAGTGGTTTACATCTCATGACAATTCCAGTAAATTTCTCCAGAACAGTAGGCTGAGGCATTGATTTATGGTGCAAAATAGCTTTATTCACAGAGGTTTTTTTACAGAGCACCTCGTCAGAAATTATAAAATTAAGGCCTGGATAGTTTTGACTTTCTTCACTCCCACACAGATAGCTACCACAAAACCATGTCATAGTTGAGAGACAGCCTCATCACGAGGTCAGAAATGGCACTTATGCAGAGACATCTGCATCTTGACTCTGATACAGCCCAGGTTCATCTGTTTCTGGTGTCTACCCCATAAACCCAGCATGGAGTGCAGCTATAGAGCTCAGGTACAGGCAGTGGTTTCTATGCTACCCTTTCTTACCCCGCATCAAAGACAGAACAGAAAGTCTACAAGAGAAATCAGGAGCATTTTCATCAATTTCATGGCGAGTGTGTGACACATGCTCACAAATTGGTCCTGTTTGACTTCCTTTGACTACTTTACAGTCTTGCTTTGACTACTTTAACTTGCAGACAGAGAGCTCCTGTGTCACTATATACGTGTCTGTCCCATATGCTCCAGCCACCCGCCTCTACTTGGTTGCTGTAGAACTGTCTCCTTAGGTGGCCAGGTGAAGATCTTGGGAAGTATAACCTCACTTTCCTAATCACTTATCCAATCATAACAAAATGAAATTATGAGAGGTCCTTCCAGCACCTTATGACAATAGAAATGAGAAGGTTTTGGGGTGAATGCCATATTAATATCCTCCCTATCTGTGAAGAAAGTCATTGCCTTAGTGAAGTCATATTTGTGCTGCATGGTACTTATGCAGATTGACAGTGACAGTGTGCTCCTCTCCAGCAGATACACGACTGCTGGTGATGTTGCTGTCACATTTTATGGCTGCATTGGACTTCCTTACAGTCTCCTTACTTCTCTGCCCTTGATATCACAGCTGAAACTGATTCACCCCTGCTGTTCCTTGGCATGTCACCTGTGTATCCAGAATGGACATACAACTGAGGCACTGTTGAATTCCAAATGCACCACAATATTTCAGATATACTTAGTGGCCTAATAAAACAATGGTGTTGATGAACAGCACAGAAGGAGAATCAGTATTTTGAAATTAGGCTGTTTTCTCTTCAGATTTCTCAGACTCTGCAATGTGCCAAAACGCCTGAAACAACTTCAGGTGCACTTTGTGAGCACAAACTCAAGGAAGGCTACCAGCTTTGGTCCCAGAAGTAAAACAGTTATATCAGTTCAGTGATACATCATATACTAGTTGATATCCCTCAGTGGGGATGGAGCACATGATTTATGAGGAGAGGCCAAGACAGCTGGATTTTTTTAGCCTGAATAAGAGAGGGCTTATTGCTTATTTTAGACTTCTAACAGAAGAGTGCCTGGAGCACAGGGAAGAGACATACAAACCCACTAAAACAGCAACAAGTAAAATTCACATTAGATATTAGAAAAGAAGAAAAAAGTAACATAGGCACATAGAACATAGGCAATGGAACAGGAATGGAACAGGTTTCATGGAGTTCTCTCAGATATATTTGATAAACAGCTAATCGGGGCCTGAGTTGCTTGATGTAACTTTGAAACTGGACTTGCCATAAAACTGGCTGTTCCTGGAGAAAGAGATGGGAGCAGTTACCTGCAGAGGTCCTTTTCACCCTAAATCATGTGCTGACTCCAAGCTGAAAAGATGGAGCCATCTGACTGCCAGGATCCAAGTTAATAACCTTGTGCATTTTTCCAAAATACTGCATTATACCATGCCAACTGTCTAGTAATTATCCTGAGATCCAATATAAATATATACTGGTATAAAAATATATACTGGTATAAAAAATTTGGTAAGTAAAGAGATCTCCTTTCCTCTAGTTAGAGGCAGATTGGCCAAGCTGACCCTGATATTTGGATGGCTGGAAATTAAGTCCTGGAGATGCACCCACGGCATTGAACAAGGGACACTTGGCAAGGGGAGCTCTAAGGAGCTGCTCATGTGGTGGCAAGTCCTGTCTGCTCTGCAGATGAGCCTGGGAGAAAGGCAGAGGGAGAAGGGGCCTCTGAAGAGGCAGGGAATGCAACTCTGTAGAGTTGGCAGAGGGACATATCAAACTGGGGGCAATGTAGAGGAGGGTTTCTGTGAACTTTAGATGTGGTTTGTTAAAATTTTCCTCTGAATGCCATAACTAGTTTTCCCTCAGGGCTGCTGTGCACATGTGAGAAATTATGGAATGGCTGAATAAAAACACATAGCAACTGGTGAGTCTGACTCTGAGGGGAGCTAAATTGATGTAAGTAAAAGATAAATCCAAATCATTTATATAGCTATCTATGAATATAAAACAACTGAAAATAAAATCTGAAACAGCACCAGTAAGTCTCAGCTCTAATACCTAAAACATGACTAAAAACCCTTTAATCACTAGTGACCTTGAGCTAAGGCTCAATGGCACCCAAAGCCTTCAGTGAGATTTGGATGAGACTTCAAGAGTTTCTCTGTATGTAAGAAAATCTCTTGTTGTCTGGGATATTTCCCTGAACAGATGGATCAAAATTGCCCTATTATTTTGCAAAGATGGAAGGGGATAATGTAGAATGATTGTTGTGGGTTGGAAATTGGATTGATTTGTTTTAATGAATACCAGAAGAAATTTGCAAGAAACAGAAAGAACATACAAAGTTTTTTTAGGGTGAGTTTAAAGAAAACAAGTAAGAGCTTTCCGTGATTTCTAGGAAACAAGATGAATATTATTACAGTAATTAAAATCTCGCCCAGAGCAACGGAAGGCTCACGAGCTATTACATTAGGGGGTTGTCACTTCAGAATGTGCACTTAACATATGCACCCCCTGGACTGTTTGTTGTTTAATGTTTTTTTCCATGCACTACAAACAAGGATTACAGGTCACCAAGAAACCAAGTATTTGGCATGGTGTTTGCTGAGTTAAGGAAGGGTAGATAACACCCTGTAGGTAGTGACACCCTGGACACGTGTCAACAGGGGAGATGCATTTTGCCTAAGGTAAAGTATAATCCTGAGTTAGCTGAGATTATGACTAGTAGAATTCTCTAACTAGCAAAAATGTAACTTGCGAAATCCCCTTTTAATAACCATTTGAAGAAACTGTGTATAATTATCTGCAGAATTTGTTGGAATGTCTCAGCAAAACAGAGTGACAGAAACTTATCTCTAAAAGGTGATGGTTCCAGATAAATACATACAAATCAGCAGGAAATGTAAAACCTTTGTAAGCACATATGCATTAAGGAACACATGGAAACTTTTATGCATACATATGTAAGCTGTCTGAATGTACATGAATATGTAAAAATGCTGACAGATCCCTACCACAAAAATAAATGTACAATTTTAAAACATACATTTAAAGAAACAAGCTGTCCCAGCTAAATTAAATATATGCTTTTTAAAGATTTACTAATATCAAGTTTTTGTCATATGTTTCAGTGCTTTTACCTCATTTCTTCTAGTATGTCTCAATAATAAGAACATTCTAAGCAAAGAAATCTTATTTTGTTCTTTCAAGCTTTTTTTTGTGGCTAAAGCCACAAAGTTTTCTTAGATCTGATGAAAGAAAGCCAGCATAAAAGAAATCTACACCAACTTGAATATTAGGATACAGTAAGTTCTTTGGAATCCAAACTCTCAAGTTAACTTCTGCTAAACTGCTCGCAAAACCCAGTGCCTGCTTTCCTCAAAATTAGAACTGAGCTTTCATCCCTCTCAAGCTTGAAAATTACTGTCTGGCTGCTCTGCTGCAACATTCAGCAACAAACTGAACTCTGCAAGCTGTTAAGCACTATTACAACCACAAACACAACGGCATTCACTGTATACAACAAACTTGAATAAGATACTTACAGGTAGCAGTGCTCCTGCTGGAGGCTGAACAAGAGATCATACTAGAAGAAGAGGAAAAATGTATGTCACTGACCCAGTAATTTCTGTTTTAAAAGGCTGGCAGAGAAAGAAATCCAATGAGTGAGCGACAGAGAGAAAGCAGAGAGGGGGAGGGGAGAGAGATAGATGAAATTCCAGTCTTTCTGGTCAGCCTGGCTGTAGTTTTCTCCATACTGAAAAATCCACAATAAGCTCGTCTTGCTTGCAAGACTGCTCCTGAATGCAGAGTCACAAATTACAAATATGTTCAGGCTGCACAAGATAACAACACTCAGAGATGCCTTGTAGTGTTTGCACTCAGCAATGCTTCTCTGGCAATCAGCCCCAGACCTTCTTTTCCCCTTCTGCTAGTTAAGTCTGTTAGAACTAAAAATTGGGCTGCTGTTATTAAGGTTTGCGCTTTCTTTTTTTTTTTCTCTTTTTTTCTTTTTTTTTTTAATTTTTTGTCTCCACTTTTGCTTGTTTATTTCCTTTAAAACACACACACCCCTCACCATAGCAGTATTCAAATTTTAATTTCCTTTTTTCCCATTCAGCACAGCAAGAAAAAGAATATAGACAAAATCCTACCAATTATTTAATATCCCATAGGATTCAAGATATCTCTCCAGCCTTCTGTCATGAGATACACATCAGGTTTACACATTTGACTGGCTGCTGAGATTCTAAGTAAAATTTGCTACTCCACAGAGTCATATGGATGCACCCTGAGGAGTAAACCTGGCAGTCCAGATTTTCAGAGTATAGAGACTGTGTTGCAATAAAGGGATAGATTATCCTATGTCCGCCTCAGCACAGGGACCAAAAGAGCTTTTAAGCATAGGGAACAGAAAGATTTTCAGCCCAGCTACAGGACATTGTGACACGGGCAAGAGGGACAGCACAGCACGGGGAAGGGCTACTGACTTCCAGGTTGCTTGTGTAAACAGGAGCCAAATCCAGCACAACCCTAATGCTGTAACATGTTGTCTCCCCTTGCACTTCGTTGAGCAAGCAAGCTGACTTTGACCCTCATATGGAAACAAAACCACAATATAAAAACTCAAAACTGAAGTCAATAGAAGAAAGAAAAGAACAAGCAGATGTTCCTGTGACACGACTTACATATAGATGAAGAAAACACATGACTGTTAAAAATTAAAATGAACTCAAAGCTACACAAAGTGTAATATGATACAATCTGGCCTATATTTCCTTAAGAAAAAAACACCAGGCATAAAAATATTTCCTTTAAGTACATTACTAGTATTAGAGTGGTATACTGTCCTGGATTTCAGACCACACATTTTATCAGGTTTCAGAATATTTGCCATGAATATTTGTTTCCCCTGAGTTGTGTAGATGGTTGTGGGTTAGTCTGTGTGTTTGTGGTTTTGCTTGCTGAAACGTGGCTTCTAATTCACTGTGATGAATAGCCTGTCTGCATTGTACAGTGGCCTGATTAGGATCATCAGCATAACTGTCCTTACAGGCTGATTGAAATTGTGGCACCTTATTTTTAAGTCTGCGACACATTAATCAATAACATCATTGGGGAAGCTATCTTCAAATCAGTTTTATTACCTCGGCAAT
Organism: Grantiella picta; assembly: GCA_013397955.1. NCBI lineage: Eukaryota > Metazoa > Chordata > Aves > Passeriformes > Meliphagidae > Grantiella > Grantiella picta. Next base: position 110,901 of record VZRM01009042.1, on the reverse strand, counting down.
GATCTTAGTATCTCATTTCTTATTGTACTTCTAATTGTAATTCTTAACTACATTTCATTTTTGCAATTTCTCAAGGTTCCAATACCTAAAGGACAGAGCGAAACTACTAAAGCTTTTCTTGAGAAATGTCAGAGCACTGGAGAGAAGACAAGTGTTTTGTACAACACTCAGTCTTCCACTTCAGTATTTGCCCACGGAGGAAAGAGAGTAGTTCTGTTTCCCATGGATGAAACTTAAGCATTGTATGTATTTTTTATCAGTTACTAGTAAAATCATACAGTTCAGACTGTTGATATGAAGGTAATAAGTTAAAAGTTTTTTGCAACCTTTCTTTAACCAGATATAGTCAAAATCAACTCCTTTTTTTACAGGCTTCTATTTGGAAAAAAAATACTGTACTTGAGGGGCAAACCAGGCAAGAACACACACACACAACACACACACACACCTGAAACACAGCCCCATCTCTTCTCTTTCATTTTGACATACATTGATAAGAAATGGCCTGAACCCACATGGTCTGACATCTGCACATTCACTCAACACCCCTGTAAGGAAGATGAGGTTCTCAAAGGAACAAAACACTTATCCCTGTCCTAAATCTGGAGGCTGTACAAGAGGAAGATCTGCTGCATTGTGAGGGAAAATGTTAAAATTATTTTCCAGGTATTTACTACATGATATAAATTTTACTGTGTGAGAAACAATACGTGGTTGCAGCAGTCCGCTCTTCAGCCCCTAACACAACATGAGAAGCACAGAGTGAAAGATTTTATTTAAAAGGGAAAGTGTTAAATCTACCTTCTTCTTCTTCCTCTCCAGCCCATATGTACTCTTTCCATAAAAATTCACTGTGGGAAGGCCGTTGATTGCACCATTTACTTGCTGAAGACAAAAAAGCAAGATTAACAATACAAGCTCTGACAGTGAACACTAAAGTAGGGTAGATTTATTGACAGAGAGTTGATCCTGCAAGTTGCTGTCAATCTGCTCAGCTTCCTTGGGGACTTTTCTAGCGGTTCCCAAGATCAAATTTATAAAAGCACAAAAATCAAAGAAAACCAGCACACTTCCCTGTAGCAGTGGCCTTGGCTCAGATGAGCTTGGAGCCAGATGAACCTGAGGAAGGGCCCTGGGTCTGAGGAGACCTTTTGCATAGGGTAACAAAGTGATGCTCGCCCAGGATACCTTACAGCCAGTATCCTTAATATGCATTATTAAGAGAAAGAGAGTATTGGTTTTGGATATCTCCTCCTCTCTATCCTACATGGAGTTAATAGTTAGAATGTTCTACTCTGTTCCTTCTAGCCGAGTTTCACCTTTGGTTTTCAAAGTTCTGTGCCCTCCCTCCTTGTATCCCCATTCACTGGCGTCCCTGCCAATCCTGCATCCCTCGTGTCCCGGTTGGTTCTCCCATGTAAACCCCTCCCATCCTTCGGTCCCTCTTAACCCCTTGTACGTGGACATTCTGGGCTCTTTGCGCTCCAGAATCCAGCTCGCCCCACCTTCCTCATCCCTTCCCAACCCCACACGCCCTCGCCGCCCCGCCGCTCCTCAATAAACCCTGGATTCCGAGAACTAAGAAACTGCATCTCTTTTGTATCGCCTCGTCTGCTGCTCGGTCTCCATCTCCGAGGCACTCCGCGCTGCACCCGCGGCACTCACGGCAGCGCCCGGTCCAGCCTGTGTGTGAGGGTCACTGCGGCTAGTCTTCCTTCGTGCGGCTTCAAGGCTAGCTGCCTGCCCCAGAGCGAGAAACTGCACTTCCCATAGACGATAAAAGGATAACCTGGGACCACTGCATGCTTGTGGATAGAGTCACCAGCTGCGTTTCTTTGCACAGCTGTGCATCGCCACCACAATCAGGAGGGTTACTCTGCTGCTCCAACCTGTCACCGTCATCCACAATAACCCAGGGTTCACAAACACAGCTAATAACAAAATTCACAGCCAAAGAGACAGCTCATTATTTTCCCCGTTTATCCAAAAGTATTTTCTGGAGCATTACTGAGGAAGAACTATACAAGCTATAACTGTTGAGTTTTCTCCTAGGAGACTCAGGTTCTGTTGGTTATCAGGTGCAGCCAAGAAGAAACATTATTAGTTTTTCCAGTGGAATGCAATTAATGCAATATAACACAAGAAAGGAGATGGTCCTTGCTGCAGTGAGTACATCCACTTTCTCTTCCAGTTGAGAGGCACTGAAAAGTTTCATCCAAGACCAAGATACCAGAAAGAGCTTCTCTGCTTAGTCAAACCCTCACTCACTCACAGTCACCAAGTGACAGTGGTGCTCTGGAAAAGTTGCTGTAGTAGCAAACTGAATAGAGAGATGCTTACACAGAAACGTTACAACCTGCAGACTCTCTAACATGTCCTGCATATCGTCATAGATTAGAATATGGTCCTGGGTGGCTTTGGTGACTGTGATGAAGACCCCAATGAGGCACAATGAGGAGCTCTGGATTCAAATGACAACTACAGTCTTATAAGCATGGGCATGCAACAAATCAGCCTTTGAAATCTGGTAGTACAGCTGCATGAGGGAAGAGCCTTAGTTCTGGCTGTGTTCCACACAATTATTCTTGTCCTTGGGAAAGGAAAAGACTGGAAATTATATTTAATCATTGCTATTGAGTTTTGTGTGACTCTTCTTGTAAGTTTAACTCTTCTTGTAATCAACAACAGCAGTGTCAAGTGACCCTCCAAATGTGGCAGAGGGTTCCATGCTAATGAATTCAAAATGATCAGGCGTAACACTGTTGATTTTCTCTCCTTAAAAGTATCAGAAAACATTCTTTTCAAAAGATCATTGTCAAGTAAACTTGCCAGCATTTAAAGAATCTCTCAGAGGCATAACCTTTATGGAGATATTTTCAGCTCGAAAAAAACTTGATGCCTTAAATTATGAACCATGATATTATTGTGTTGTCTGAAAAAAGAAGCTATGATCTGAAAGGAGTTTGAAACTGCATACACCTCCAATAAAGTGATAGGCAAGCTGTTAAACTTTAGGGAATGAGGGACATTACCCAGATCCAATCTACTGACAACAGTTACTAAATACAAGGAAGCCTGCATTTACCCTACTGCAAAACCTCAAAATAGCAGAAAAAATGCCGCTCTTTATACAGATTGCATTTAGAGGTTTAGTTTAGGTTAAGTAGCATGGGGAATCTTTCCACAAGCACATGTGTCCTTCAGTGTTTAACTGGTAAAGAACTTGGCAGAGATGTGTGAAGATGCTCACCAGACTGAGCACAACACCTGAAGTTAAAAATTCTGGATACTGGCTTCAACTCAAAAGCTGTAGTCCAGGTTCCTGGAAAGCATTTTATGTTTCAGTTTTCCTATAAAATTCCACTGACTTCAATTAATATTAAATTACCTGATCCACTGATGCCCAATATGAATCAAAGCTATTTGAAGTCATGGTTGGTCTTAAGGAGTCAAGGTGCATACTTGTAAATCACTGAGGTTCTCAACTAGAAGATATTATAGAGAATAACAATGCTATTTATGTCACATATCATGGAAAATGTTTATTTATGTTGTCTAAGACTGCTTTCTAAAATAATGTAGTCCTTTGATCACAATAGACTAGTTTTCTGGGGAAAAAAAAAAACAAAAAACAAAAAAGCTCCAACCAAAAAAGCCTAAACAAACAAACAAAAACAACCAACAAAAAACCACACAGACAGCCAAGGTACAGTTTTTGTCTAAACAGGAAATCTAGATGAATCGGTCTTTGGGTAAAGGCAAAAATGCTACAATATCTGATTAGTACCTCAAAGCCTTCTTCTCTAACATTTTCTATAACTGTGTTCTCAGCAATTAAGTTTATTACAGGAGGCCTGATTGAATTCATCTGGTTTGTGTCAAGCAGATCAAAAGATCAGAATGTTGCCTGAATGTTTGAGACAAATGTGAGTGGCATTTCCAGTAAAATAAGTAGCTTGAGAAATCCATACCTAGGGCTATTGTCTCTAATTTTTATATTTTTCCAGAAGTCTTTGTGTCTTGGGCTAGACCCTCAGCTGTTGCAGAGGAATAGTGAATGGACACCTTCAAGGACTTTGGCATCTTTGCAACCCCTGTAGTCCTTTTCCTGAATATATCTAGAGCACATCACCACTACTAATGTTTCTTCAAACTATGCATCCACAAGGATAAGCATACACACTGTAAATAATAGAAACACTCTTCATGGCTATGGTGTTCTTTTCAGAGAAGTGAGAGGGACTAGGCAAAGCTGGGTACAAAGCAGCAAAGTTTTCCCTCTATGCCCTCCAGGGTAGCCTCACTGCAGCTTCGCTGGGGACTATGTGACCATGAGAGGTGGTTTATCCCTCACTGGACCAGGATAGGAGAGACACATAACAATTTGGTAGGAAGAGAAACTCTGCTACCACAGTTCTGCAGAGGACACTTTCTGCTGGATTAAAAGACCTGCTTGTGTGTGTAAGCTTCACCACAGAATTTCAGTTCTAGAAGTTATAATTACAAATGCTTGTATTTGTGCTCCCAACACCTACAAAAGTATTGATTCTTCCCATTTGTCTTCCAAGCTGCTGCCATATCCTTCTCATCTGCAGTAAAAAGACAAATATCAGGATTTTCCAATCTTTAGGTAGCATGGTATGGAATGGGTGGCAGCAGCTAAGATGATCATCAGTATTTCCATCTTTTGAGGGTGGCTACGGAGGTGTCACACATGAGGTCCAGGATGAGCCCTTTTCTACCCCTTCCTGGTCACAGAGATCCTAGTCATGTTAAGCACCATGAAAATCATCCATTTGGCACCATTGGAGACAAGTACTTAACGCAGACCTTGGAGGAGTGGCAAGGTCCCAATAGTAGAGGAAATAATTATATTGCTGCTTGAAAAGGGCTGACCTATTCTTTAATGTACTTGACAAGGGATTTGAAAAGCAATTTTTCACACATCAAGAAGCATGGGAGAGAAAGGGTAAGCCCAATGTATTCAAAATGTAGGCTAAAAATAATTCCAAAAAACATGAAGGACTGTTACATGCTGGCAGTCTGCCCATTTCTTTTAACAGTGCTCAAAACTAGGTTTCAAAATGCATGTGCAAAATGTGCAGATTTTCCCTCTCCTTCTTTAAAGTGTGTTGTTCCCAGATTCAATCACTCCATGAAAACCCACTGACCACGTGTCCTCATTAATGAAAAGAGGTAATTGTTCTCATAATTAAACTACTATCCAATTTATTTCAAACTGAAAGACTTTTAAGAATATTACCTTATTGCCATTAAAATAGTTTGCGCTCAGGAAAGGTTCCTTAGTTCTTTTAATTGAGATCAATCAAAGAGGATTTAATGAGACCCTGGAGATTTTTATCCAGTCTTTGAAAACTGAGCATTTTTTGGGTCAGGGCCTTCATCTTGGCTTTAGACCACATATCGATTTAGGCCACAGCTGGTACAACTGGATTTTCATCTCAGTTCGTGCTTCTAAACTTTCACTGACTGCCCTTGTTCAGCTCACACTGCCACTGACTATGAAAGATCTGCAGAAAAAGTTTTGCAAACCATGTCATTGATTTTATTTTGTATTCTGCAGAAGGGTGTAAATTCTGCAGAAGCAGAATACTTCTCAGAAGCATAATCTACAAAAACATAGTAGATACCACTGCTGACCTTAAGCAGTAGCTGCAGAAAACCTGTATTTTTCAGAATATTGAAATCATCCTGTGCTTGTCTCTTCACATGCTACACAGAGCATCCAGACTGAAAACCAGGAATGCTAATCTTCATCAAGAACTTCCCTTGCTTCTGAAGTCTTCAATTTTACCTACAGTAGTGCTTTAATTGTGATGACATATTCCCGAAACCATTGCAATCCCTAACTGTTCAGAAGGTATGCCGAAGTCTTTAAGCACAGAATAGTGCTTTAATCTGCTATAATCCTCTAAAAAGATTACTTCTGAAGAATTTTCGTATCTTGGCATTCAGCTAAGGTATTACTAAGATGAGAGGTTAATTAAAGAAAATTGAAGGAGCCTTCTGAGATAGAAGAAGAAAAGAAAACCCATTTATTTGCACCTGCTGAGGACAGCTTAGGAAATTCTAGTGTTATTTTGATTCTAACAGCACCAGACCTAATTCTTGCTCATACTGAATGAAACATAGCAACTGGAAAAGTGAAGACTTATGCAGAAAATCCCCACTGTACATGTGCGTATTCCTGGCATCTTTCTATTTTAAAGTCAAAGCCAAGTGGCACAAGCAGTACCCACTGTTGTCTGAGCAGACACAGACCTAAGGAAGGTAGGACAGAATGGGCAATGTGAGAAGTTTGAGAGATAAAGCCAAAAAGAGAAGAAGAGGAGAGCAGAACAAAGACTGCCTTGGAAAGCAGAGCCTGAAACCCAGGCCTCAGCTATGGTCAACAGCTTCATCTCACACAGCCCAAGGCACAGCTTTGTTTCAGTATTCTCACTGAACATCATGCTAGCATTAAGACATGATCTGTTGAGACCAAAGAAATGCTTCCCAGGCCTGATAAAGATGCACAAACACAACTCATCAAGAATTTTATAAGAAATTATGCCAGTAATCCAATTAAGTCTGCTCACTGGAAGCAAGGAATTATATTTTCCTTTTTCTTCAAGAAACATGCTTAAGATTACAGCAGATAATACTGGGAGAAGGAGAAAATTCTTAAGCAAAAGCCTCTAAATGTCTGGGAAAGAATCTTGAATAAGTGTTTTGAGTTGTGTTAACTTCATGACCTTCTGTATCTGAAACAGGAAATGGTAAAATACACATCACAAAACACCTGGACACACTGTAAAAAGCAGAGACTTTTCTAGAAATTCAGCACTTAGCCATTGTAGTTGGTAGATTCTCCTTTTTTCTAAATTAAAAATAGGCAATTCTTGTTTCTCTTTCACTTTTTTTTTTCTGGCAGTCTTTCTATGTTTTTAAATGATGAGGTATAGCTCCATTTTAGTTTCACCTGGAAGTACCTAGTTTTTATTCACAGAGTCTTTTTCTTACTTGAGCCATTCCTGATTTTTTACTTTGTAAATTGCTAAGCTGTTATCTTGGTTTTCTAAACCTCTACTCTGTACTAAAATTTAGGTGCTTGGATGCATTCTTCTTGAATTGGTTCAACAAATAAGGCTAATTCAATTTTCTTTTTTCATTCTTCTGTTTCAAAATTTCAACCAGACAAGGAGCCAGAAGTCATTCAGTTTCCTACCTGCACTGGCCGGAGGATGAGTCCAGTAAAAAAAAAAAAAATTAAAGGAAGTAAATCTACTTCATTTAAAACCTCTTTCCAGATGAGGTTCTTTATAGAGTAACAGTGAATGATAATGTGACATGTCTTTTCCCTTGGCAGCTTGTCCTAACAGAATTTTGGGTTAGCCAGGCTAGGCCTGTATAAAAGATCTCCAAAAAAGCCTCTTGAGAAGTGTAGTGTGTTGGCCTGAAAAACAAATGCTTGCAGAAAGAGCTGGGATGTTGTGAAAGAACAGAAATATGAAAGAGGGACAAAGAAAGTTGCCCAATTTTCTGTCTTTCCCATGCCAAAGGAAATCAAGGTTAGATCCAAACTGTGAGAACACTAAATCACATAAATTGAACCAGCTTCAGTATTTCCAGGCTGCCAAGAAACCCCATGGAATCATCGAATGACATAATGTTCTGGTTTGGAAGGGACCTTAGAGACAGTCTATCTTAACCCTGTGCCACAGACTGCAGTGTCTTTTACAACATCAGCTTGCTCGAAGTCTAGTCAAACCTCATTTTGTAGAATGGGCTGGGGCAAGTCTCAAGTGTTGTTAGACTGAAATGTACAATTACTTTATCAACACAGACAGACAGAAGAGAAAGCAGAGCCTGGGCAGAGTGATTAGAGACCTACACAGCTTTAACAGCTGTACTGTATGCAGGGCTGCAACTGTGAAAATAAGGGATGCGTGCCCCTAAATTTGGATTGCACATCTCAGTCACTCACAGATTTGGAAAATGGCACTTTCCAGACTGAATTAAACACCACACCGAACGACCTCAAAAAAATAATCTACCTTTAGTTCAAGAATGCTCAATCCTTTGGAGACATCTGTGTCCCCAAGCCCAAAGGAAGCTTATCCTGTGGGGCACCACCACTATGGGCACACCCTGCCTGGCTGGTGTGAAGGGCTCACCTGACACCCGCTGGCGTGTAGCCGTGTCAACATGGAGCTTTGTCCTGGACAATATAGCAGAAGTAGTGAGTTAATGCACTACACTGACACTCAGGAAATCTTCTGGGGCCTCTGTTTGTCCCCAGCTCCAGTAGCCTGTGACTACCTTTGTCCAGAGGTCACTGGCCCTGCAGCAGATTCAGCAGAGGCGATGGCCACAAAGCTCCTCAGCAGCTTCAGCACTAAAACTGACTTAGACACCAGGCTGTTTGCAGCCACCAGCCAAAACTGCTGAGGGTTTAGAATGGAGAACTGACACGAATTAAGCTTTTTCAAAGCAGGTAACTCTACTTGAATCTATAAAAACAGGGATTTAACCTCTACAAAAAAATAAGGGGTGTTGTGAATAAATACAGTTTTCCAGTGAATGAATCTTGTTCATTTTCAGAAAGATTTTCTCAACCATCTAGTCCAAAGACAGTGCCCAGTGAGATGGAAGTTATGCAAAATTGAATTTTTTATAACCTTTGAAGAGAGATAATCCTTTCCTCTGAGACAAAAGAATTTACAGGTTGTGCTTCTTAGCAGTTTAGCCCATCACCACCTGCAGCAACATCACTGGATATTTAAGCAGACTTCAACAACTGAAAAAGACATTTTTTTAAAATACACTTTGGTTTAAAAAATTTTTTTAATATCACAAATACATAGAGTGCACTGAAAATTTTCTGGGAAGAGCACATGCTTAAATGTGCATCATAGGGTCAATATTATAAAGCGTGCCAAACTCCACTAATGTTCAAAGTTTGAACCAGGACAAACCAAAATCCCTCCAGTGGGATTTACTGAACTATTCAGTCTTGTAGTGAATAGCTTTATCAAAACAAGCCAGTGCAAACATCAGCAAAAACTATATTAAGAGCCTAGCCAAAATCAGTAGTTTGATCCTTTTAAATCACACACTCAGGTCACGCCTGTAATTACACAGAAGGGAATTACACAGGCAGTATCAGAGACCTCTTACCTGAGTTGACAGATATGATCTTGACTCATAGTATTTATAACATATTGAATTTCACTACATTGAGGCCATTGTATTCTGCTAGTTCCTCTTTCATCCTAAGAAAAAGTAGAAAGAATGGGTTCTAAAATACTTGTTGATGTAAAAGAGTTTGAAAGTTCAACACAAAAGACATATGCCCTATTTTTACTATAAACAAACAAACAACTTCTTGTCACTTTTTCCATGCATAACAACATGGGAAGACTACCCTATTTTAAAAAAAAACCAAACAATGTCTTATCTCTTTTTCCATGCATGCAACTTGAGAAATGTGAGCCTGGCTACTGTGCTGGGGAGAGGGGAAGTATGTACATAAGTGAGGAGATTCCTCAGCTGAAGCCACTTGCATAGCTATAAAGTTTACAGGAAAAGCCATCCAAGCAATGTTCAAGCATCCTTCTCTTACTGACTGTTCAGAACATGTGTGCATCTATAGTCTATGTCCTCTAACATTGACTTCAGAAGGAAGTAGCACTGTTGAGTGCCACTGTTGGAAGACACTTTTTGCACTGCTTGTGTTCTGGGAAAGACCAGATCGTGGCTGCTAGGGCAGCCTCCCCTCACAGAAACCAACATCACACAGACCTACTCTTCCCACATGTGCAGCATTGGCTCCAGATCAAAGAGGGAAGCTCCAGGCCTCAGCTTGTGTTCAGCAGCCTGGGCACAGAGAGGGGTGAAGCCTGGTGGTAAATCCAGGCATGGTGTCAGCTGGGTGGGACCTAGGGGAGCTCAAGGCAGAGGAGCAGGATTTTGGCAGAAATCCCAGCTGCTGCAAACCTATCTCCTGTGAATGACTGCAAAAAGCATTCCTTCCTCAGGCACGGCCTGGGCTGGTCTTTCTCCCCAGTGTGACAAGAAACTTGTCTCCTGTGAGCTGGCAGGTCGGACTGGAGTGAGAGTGGAGTGTGAGGAAACAGCTAACAGTGCCTGTTTCTTTCCTTTCACCAGGCCTATTCCCTTCATTCACAACACTGCCATAGCACTTTTACAGAAAGCTGAGGTGTCAGCAAAACCTCATCCTTCAAACACTTAGCCCAAATGTACAAGCCATAGTATAATGTTTTGCTTGTGGCTGAAGGAGGTAATGACTTATATGCTGTTAACTAGCTTGTGACTCTGGTCTGAAAAAAATAGTGCAAAATAGCATGGCATTTAAAACCGAAAACCAAAACTACTGGATGGAGAGGAGGGTCATTAGTAGACTTGAGGGATGCAATAGTAAACTGGTAATTATTGTACATTAGCAAATTTTGAAGGGTTTCAATATTTTTAATAAAAATTTATCCTTTATATCCCTGATCTCTCTCTACTGCATCTTCCTAATATAGTTGTCTTCCTTCCCAATAGGGGACTTGCAGAAGCAGGAAATTGCTTATTCAAGCTTTTCCAGCCTTCAGGGAAGTATAGTCAATTACATTTATAAGCAACATCTGAAGTTCAAGGGTAAGTTCTTAACCAGACATCAGTGTTTAATGTAAACTATATGTCAACTTCAGTATTCAAAGTAAGCTAGTGTTGACCAGCAGATACCCCTTACTTCCCCCACATCCCTTTCCCTTTTCCCTGCCTTTAACTTTTTTTCTCCAGCACTGTGCAGGATACTGACCAACAAAACAATTGGCAAAAGAAATTGTCTGTCTGAGAGAAAACCTATTCTTGTCACTACTACTGTGTCTTCATTTCCAAAGCTGACTTTAACAGGATTGTTATGAACAGGGGTGCAGTAAAGCTGCAAACCACGGAGTTCTGGTCAGGTCAGAGATGGAAGACCATCCCCACAAAAATCAGTAGGACTTGTGACAACTATATTAGTGATTCTAGTGACGTTCTGTCAATGTGCTCCAAAACTAGAAAACTTCTGTTATCTTGATTTTAAACACTAGTCAAAAAGCTGCTTACCCTGCAGGCCAAGTGTCCAATCTGTAACTCTGCAACGAATCATCATTGTCTAGGTGGATCTTTTCCCTCTCATGGAACCTCACTGAAATAAATCTCGTTCACCCCATTCAGAGTTTATCAGGGAATCCAAATTTCATAATTTGTCAACAATTCAGTAGAAGCACTATCAGCAAGCAAAGCAGAAATCCTGCCAGTACCAAAAACTCTGCCAGATGGATTGTTGATTGCATTTAAAAAATAGATTCAACCACACAGTACTGTAAAACAGAAATGCCTACTTTAATTCTCACAGGATGTTGAAGGTTCCCCTCTATCCTATCTAGCATCCAGCCAGGTCCCAGCAATGCAGCAGTGTATTCCCTGCTCTCTCATTTTGTGAGGCTGAGCTTGGCCAGGCAAAAATTTGAAACAGGAAAGGTCATCCCTTTCTGAGTCTGTTTTACAACAGATGGTTACAATCAGCTTTTCCTGGTAAGCACAAATGAAGAATGATGTTTAAATTCTTAGCATCCTCTAGATAACATCTCATGTAAACAGGAGTAAATCGCATGTAAGAAATGTCTTTAAATGTATTTAAAGGGGCCACCTCTATTACCGCTTTCCTCTCTGAAACCAAGACTGTGACTTCTTGACTATCCTCAGTCCAAGGGGCCCCAAGCTTGTGTTCTGCTGTATTAACCAGCCCAGTTCTTGCTAAGAACACTGCCAAATACTGGAGACAACAGGAAATGTGGAGCAAGCACACCACCCTTCATTAACAAAGAAATTGCCAGAGTTACTATTCATACTGGTTTTGCACAATATAATTTGATTCTATAATGAGAACAATCTCTCTTCACTACCCATAGCAAATAGTCTTAAAATTATGGGATCTGTGTTACATCCATATGACTAGTTGGCATGCCATTCTCAGCCTTGCTGCAACAAGATACTAGCATACTGAAGGGCATATTTCTGAAAATGGGAGGAGGGAGGAGCTGGACAGGAATGTTCCGTAAAATAACAAACTGTTAATAATGGCAAGAGTCAACATAGTTGACACCTGTTACATAATTTACAGTTTTACAGAAAAAAGAAATTGTTTGTTTATGAAATTAAATGAAACACTACTCACTGCAAATAAACACATTTCTTTGCTAATGTTGCTTTATAACCTCCTGCTGGTTACACTGCTGAAGTATTTGTTTGCTTTGGAAGAAATTTTTCCTTTCCCCATGAGAAAAGTGTCTCCCGTAATTTTTGCTGTGAGCAGAGGGAGCTCAGGGGTCAGGGGCCCATCCAGAATATTTTTGTAGGAAAGGCCAAGTAGTATTTTATTTGCTAGCTTACAACCTTATTTTCCCTTTCTCCTTGTTCTCGTCCTTTCACTCCAATTTCCTGTAAGAGAATGTGGAAAAAAGAAAATAGGAAGTTCAGATTTTTGGATATCCTTTAACTAATACTGCAAAGATTCAAGTGCTCAAGAGAGAGAAGGGTAGGTCTGTTACAGTAGAAATGCTTTTCCATTTTGGTCAGAATATTAAATCTCGACTGCTTCAATTTGCCTTAAGATATACAGGAAACTGGGAACATTTTTTTCTCACTAGAGTCAAAAAATGGAAAACCCAGGCAACAGGCATGATAAAAAGAGGCTGGGGATCTTCTAAGGTTGGGTTTTTTTAAAGCTTTTGTTAACAGCTTTTTATCCTGATTTTTAATAGTATTTTGGCTAGTACTTGGAAATGTCTTTCTGTCAGCCAAAGAATACATGCTGACAAGACATATGTGAACCTTGTTCTGGGTCAGGGGATCCTTCACCTGAACCAGCACTGAGCAGAGCAACTATTTCTGATTCTTATTAGAAAAGAAAACAACCAAAGATGCTCCTCTTAAAATCAGAGGAGTAGGTGAAGTAGAAAAGGTCAGCTCTTCCTAAAAGACAGGAAAGATGACAAAGTAAATTTAAAAGCTCTATTATGGATTATTTTTCAGTCCATCACAAAATAATATAATAATTTTAGTATCAAATCTTTTGTTTCCTGTTCAAACAATTAAATATTTACTTGTCCAATTTCACTATATAAACTCATTTCAATGCATGGTTGCTCTTCAAGACACAAGAAGTCACTTGACTAGAAGTTTTGGAGCAAGAAGATTGTAGGTTGATAAAGTGACATGTTGATAATGTGGCATGATAAACATATCTACAGTCCTCCTTTATGTTCCTGAACAGTTGATGGATCTTATCTCCTGTAGAATAGGAAGGGTGGTTCTGTTAATTCAGCACAAATTAGTATATTCTCTTGGGAAAAAAACCAAAACACTTGCTAATAGGATATCCAGTTTGAGTGTTACATGGACTAATCATCCCAACCATATTCTGTGCTTAAATAAACATTGAACAAAGTATCTGCATGGTACATATGTTTCTCTTTTCAAAATCATCAGTAGGTTGAAGGAATCATCATATCCAATTCATTATTTCTATACTAGCCCTGGAAGTTTGAGCATAATAAGCAGGAGGACAAACCTAAATGTAGGTGGAAAAACCTGTGTATTTCACTTCCACCAACGCTATTAATTATTGTATGGTGATTTGTTTTCCTGTGACTGGAACTTTCAGGTCTTGTTGAAGAAAAAGAGTCCTTCCATCTTTCAAATCATGTCCCATTTGTGTGACGGATGTAGCTAGCCCTCCCCAGGACTGTGGTCTGTCTCTCAGGACATTGTACTGTTTGCAAGATCCACATCTAGTGAAATCTCTTCGTAGAAACTCTTCTAAAGTTTTAGAAGTCTAAACGTCCTACATGACTTACCTTGCCCAAAAACGGTGAAGCTGCATTATGTACTCTGAGCTATTAAAACTTCTCTGTGATACAGATATGATCTTGACTCATAACTTGAACAAACTGCACCAAGACCTGCTCTCGCAATAGGCAGCCAGTCAAGCATAATGTCAGTGTATCCCAGACAATTCCTTGAAAGATAGATAACCATGAAACATCAGGCTCATCTCCCTCAGAGCATACCTTGATACGCTTTAATTGCTTTAGCGAAAAGTAGCAGTTTTCTCAGTGTGACTGAGCACATATGACTTCCCTCCATTGTTTCTAACACTCTGCTTATTCGCCGGAGGTAGAACAAAGGCATGTGTTTGGCAAGAGTGACAAAGAAACATTGTTACGACCTCTGGGGTAACTCGGCATACTGAGTCTTAAGGGAGTAAAAAAAGTTCAAATCCTTTGTTTCTTCTGACAAGTACTAAAGCCCTCAAGATATCCAGAAAACATAACAAGTAAAGGCTTCATTAATAATTTTCAGTGCATTGCACTTTATTAATAAAAGTAGTGTCCCAGGCAAGCATTTAGGTGCTCAAAAAAAAACCAAACAAACAAACAGAAAAAAAAACACATTCTCTAAGATGTAACAATATTTAATCTGACATTTGTGCATACAAAAAAGTTAAAATAAGACCCAACAGGTATTAAAATAAACCACAAACTGTATTCTCATCTAGACGTTAAGCAGGCAGCATTAGTTTGAACTTTAATACTGTATTAATGAAACATTGAAAGAAAGAACAAGCCAAGAGTGAATACAATAATTATAATGTTTGGCAGACTTATAGAAGACAAGTAGGGACACTTGTATGCTAATGTAGAACACATACCTATGTAAACAATTGTCTGTTAAAGGCAATCCACAGGCAACACAGCGACAAAGCTGCAACCTTAAAGTTGCCAGAAGCTGTCAATACAAGTACTGTTCAATGCATGGTGTGGCCAAGTCAGTGCTTAGACATGCTCAATAAAAGGATCCTTAGATTTCATCAGCCTACATGAGCAATTGTCTGTCCTTCCAAACCTCTCTTGTGGTTAAATATGAATCTGGTACAACGGCTAGTGGGTGTTCTACAAAATCATTTCTGTCTTCTCTCTCAAACATTACAATTTTTAGTGTGTACGATTATTTTCAAATCTTAGGACTTTGCTGCCTTAGAAATGGCAGAGGCTACTGGAAATGACAGGTCCAAGTCATGGAGTTTGGGTCAGAGTCTGGTCTTTGAGATATGCAAAGTTCCTGGAGAAATACAAAGTTACAGAGGTCTGCAGCAGTCTTTGACTTACCGTGCAGAGCTTCAGAAAGGTAGCTGAACAGAGAAGTAATTCTCTGCTCCTCTGTCCTTGGGAGTTTCATATCAGTTCCAGAACAGACAGCTGCGTTCCATGTCAATAGAGAAATCTATTCACATGCAAAGATTTGCTATTTACCTCCATGCATTACATTTTTAGTCCATTAAATCTTAAAAAGGGAGAAAAGAAATACAGCAGAAACTTCTTACTCCTCACCAGTAAATGTATTGAAGACACTTCAAAATTAGTAAAATCAGGGTACACCAGTACCTGAGCTGCATTTTTAAGTAGCTGATATGCTCCTGCCCTGAGGAGATCACCAAACGGGGGCAAGCACAAAGGCTATATTCTGCCATCAAAAGCTACTAAGCTACCTTGTTCATGTGGAATCCCAAAGTCTTCATTGGATCTCCCATTCAAGGATTTTATCTAGTACAACATATGTTTCTTATTGAGTTTATGCTTGTGCAAAAATTCAACTTTTCTTTAAAGAAAATAGCTGAAATGTTACCAGTTTTAGTAATCCAGTCCATTCTGACCCAAAAATACTTTCTTCTAAAATGGACAATAACAAATGCTATTCATTCTAATACTAACATTCATCACTTTTAAAAAAAAGTTGGCACAGGCTTCTCATTAATAACAAAAAATCCTGAGTAAGCACCCTACCACATTCTATGTTTAATGATTCTGAAGGCCACTAAATAAATCCTGAGAACTGATGCATTTGACTGCTCTTTTGCTCAAATTTATAATTAAAAAAAAAAAAACAGGAATACCACAGAGTGAACTAAACCCAGTAGTAGTAAATTTTCTTAGCTGGTTCTCTTTTTATCCCCTTTCACATGGATCTACATACATACAGGAGATATTTCAAGCACAGACTGTACAAGGGCATATCAGGTTCACATCTCTGCCCGTAACTTGTCTGGTGCAAAGGTAAAGCAATTTGTTCCATGTCAGTAACAGCATTTATGGCATTGTGCTGATAAGGACGCCTAGGATGTGATTTATTCCTAGAGCAGCTGAAGATAAAATTCCAGCTGTGTTACATTCTCTTAGTTAAACCAGCTGTAAATCACAGCCAGACCCCTGCAAAAGGCAGGGAGATACTGAAAAGATGAAAAAGGAAACCATCTCCAGAGACACAGTACCTCACAGCCTCCAGGGCACTTGGCAAAAGGTTTGGCTTGGTTAATGGTCTCCTGTGTGACAAGGAACATGTGGCTTTCACACTTAAAAGGTTCTTGAAAAAGCGTATTAGAGAAGAGAACATTAAACCTCAAGCAGCTACATTTGGTGAAGGTCAAAGGGAGGCAAGGGCAATACCTAACCTGGGAAGAGCTGAAGCAACACCAAAAATTCTTACTGGATCTGGAAACTGAAAATTACAGCTAATGGAAATAAAGTGTTTTCCAGTGGGCCGTACACTGCCATCTGCAGAGAAATTCTTTCAAGAGTCATAGAGCTAGCAGAAAGAAAAAAAGCTGTTACCCTGTGATGGATTCCCACACCTTCCCAACCCCGTGCATCTGAGTGGAAAGGACCCCCAGGCATAGTACAGTTGTCTGTTTAGAAAAGGTATATGGCCACATTGCCTTTGGGAGCTGCTAAATGTAACACAGAATTTGCAGATGTCAACTGTCCATGGAAAGCCTGCAAACAGACTTGGGTGGGAACTGGTCTCCACCTCCTAATCTGATGTTAGAGAGAAGTAGCATAGCCAGTGAGAGAACTTTAGCTCAAATTCAGCTTTAAGAAAACACACCACTGAAACACACAACTCCATAACCAGTGTTTGAGCGTACTGGAAATTGCCCTCTTTGATGTTTTTTCCTCAAAGAAGCAGATCAACTAGCACTTCTGAAAGCAAGAAGCAGTGCTAAAACAATGCAGTTGACCTAAACTCATAACCAGAAATGGCTCAAGGTGTAGTGGATGGAGCTCGCCACCCTCAGAACAATTAAGTGACAGCTCAGTGACAAAAACTTGTCGAAGACTTCAGCAAAAGATAACCAGTTCCTCTTTTGGTCTTTCCATTCAGCAAATATTGCTAGCCAATCTGTCTCCCATACATATTCCCTCACAAAAATAAAAACGTCAATTTGACCAATAACATTGTACATGGCAAATAATAATTCACGAACCAACAGAGATCCTAGTAAAACCAGTTTGTTCCAAACATAAGTCAGAAAAGAAAGATCAGCCCTCTTCAGGCAGAAACAGGGGTCAGCAAGCAAAGCTGGCTGGTAGCAGGGCTTGTGCCCAGCTATCTGTGCTGTGAAACATCTTGGTTCAGGGCAATATGAACCATAATGTTTTGTGTCCATTGAAGGTGAGTCTGTGCAGGTTGATGGAGAAGAAATCCACTGAGCTACAATGTGCACAGAAACCATTTCTGGGTCAGAAAGATGTGAATGGGAAAGAGCAAAGGCTTGGACAAAACAGGCGGCAGGAAGAGGAACAAGAAGGCTGAAATGTGTAGTCATTTCTTGTTTTCTACCTTTTTTCCTCGGCACTCATTTTTGGCACTGTGGAGGTGGAGCTGAGGATGGAAACCCTTCACAGATCCAATGCAGATTTGTTCTATTTTTGCAGTCTTCTGGAAAATACACTTTGAAGATGAGACTGAGAATAAAAATAGCTCCCAATAATGACATTAATAACAGATATTCAGTTTCTTTTTTAACAGGGTCAGTGTTTGTTCTGTTGTAGAAAGAGGAACTTCAGACAGTGCTTTTTCTGAATAAGTCCTCTCATTTTTATGGAGATACCTTACATCTGGAGATACAGCTGTAAAGTCACATAAATTTTCCAGCTGCAGTAAATTTCCAATACAGAACTTTGGAACTTTTCCACTCTCTGAAACAAAAATATTATTTAAAATAAAACCAACCAACCAACTAAAAAAAAAAAAACAAACAAAAAAAAACCCACCCAAACCAAAAAAAAAACGCCAAAAAACAACTAACCAAACAAAAAATCCAACAAAAAAAACCCCAACCTAAACAAAACAAAAAAAGCCTTTTAAAGAAAACCTCAAATAAGTTGCAACTGTATCATTTAAAACACTGCTTTTCGTGCTCATGGCAGTGTTTAACTGATTACACTTATTTTCAAGATGCTTCTAGAAAAAAAACAAGTTCTTTCCCATTTATTGTAAACCTACTTGACTTGATTCTCCAAGCCCTATTTATTTTCTAAAAATATCTATTGAGGGTAATCATAAGCAAAACCAAACTGACAGAAAATCACAGCTAAACTGTAACTACAGAAATATACACTTGTATACGCCAATCTAAGTACCATTTCTTGTCTCTCACCATTATTTGACCTCTGTGAGGAAACGTACATTTTCCAGAGCCGGCGACATTTGACTAAAACTGCTCCTAAGCACAAAGGATGCAGGAAACAACTGCAAGAGAAGATTCTTGGAGTGGCAACTCATCCCACTCTTGTTCTCTGTTTTGTGGACAAAGCCAGACTCAGTGGTAAATAGATTGTAGTACAAGTTACGGGTAATATATTCCTGTAGTGGATTCAAGCAACCTCGGTGTATGTAATAAGATTCAGTATTATTGCCTAAAGTATTTCTGAACTTTTCCTGATGGGTATCATAGGCCAGACTGTGAATAACAGGTACTGTGGAAATACCTTGAAAATTCCAGTCCTCCAGCTTGCCTAGAGACAGCCAAGAAATTGCCTCTGAAAATCTTGTTCTCCTGAAAATTTCTGCATGAAAACTCCAGTTGTCACATTGTTTTCTGAAGTCATTAGTGAACAGTGAAATATTTTAAAAGTAACTATCTATGACAGACCTTGGAATGAATGGGTTTTATTTGATACTCTTAATTTTGGTAGGTCCGGTAACAACATCTGCAAAAGTACCTCGTTGGAGGGCTAAGATCACTATAGAGCATGAAGCAAATATAAACAAGATTGCAGCGCAGTTGCAACAGTTGCTAGAGGCACTCAGTGAACAAAGTGAGAACTCCCTCAGAGGGGGCAGTGATTCCCACCCAGAACTGGAATTGGTAAAATGTGTAAGAAAGTAACATCTCCGTGTTTTAATGAAAGAACAATGCCAACATGACTTCCTCATCCTCCAGCCTGCAGACCAGAAAGTATTTTTTTAGCTAATCAGCTAGACCTCCAGCCAGTGGGAGCTGAGGGAGTAAAAGCTGCAAAATAATGTTGCCAGTCGTCCTGGGTGACTGAGCTTGACTGCTAAGAAAAAATTGAATTCTGACAAGAAGAAACAAAAGACTGATGGGTAAACAAGCCAGACCCTGGATAAATGCAAGGCTTGTCAGCTATAAATTTTATCTCTCATATCAGATCCCAGAAAGCGTTACGACAACGCAATAGCAGGAGGTCAGAAAATCATAAGCATCAAACCTTACAAAGTCATTATCCTGCATTTTAGCTATGACAAGTGGGTGCATGTTTTTTCTTTATAGCAAATTTCAAGTAAAATATGCAGGTCAGAATTTTCTGGTCAGAAAGATGAGTAACACTGAAACATTTTATCTCACCAAGTTGCACGGGTTTGAAGCTCCTAAAAAAAGTTAACGTGTTGAGAGTTAATTTGTGAAACTAAGATTGTGAACTTACTTCTTGCAATAACTTCCCAAATTGAAAGTAAAGCTAGGTCAATCAAAGGAATATCATAATGCACCAACACTAGTTTTGCATTTTGTCGGAAGAAAGTACCTGTACAAATCTGTCTTTTAGGTAGTGACCCCTAATATACTTCACCCCTAATATACTTCTAGTTATAAATGTAACATTGACTCTACTCCTCAGGCCTTTCCACTAAAAACTGCATATATTTTGAATAATTACTGATTTGAATAATTACTAATTATAAAATAATCTTTTCAAATTATCTAAATAATCCTAGGAAAGGTCACAAGAACTGATGCAGGGAATTTGTACAAAGGTGAACAGTAAAGAGTTCAACTCAGTGGAAAACGGGGGCTTTTTACAGAATGTGTGCTGAACAAAGTCATTCCAGAGAAATTAAAAACAGTTGTTAGAATATCTCTTCCCAGTGGAGAAATTACTGGTATGCATGGGAATGCATTTCATGACATTCCTTCTGAATTTATATGTAATTCCAGATTCCTTTACAGATTTTCTGCAAAGTGACTTTTTCTGGTCTGTGCATGAGAGAATGAAATAATGAAATCCCACAGGCAGCTAAAAGTGCTGCTTGTGAGCCTTCCATCTTATAAATGACCAGCCAGGTGCCTTGTGAATAGTTTCATTACCTGAACGATGCATCTCTGTTACTAATGGATGAAGAGCAGTCAATTGAGCCATGAATAATAACTACAAATCACAAGAGAAATTACAACCATACTAGCAATAAGTTACTTGCAATTGTGTTTTCATGCTTTAAATTCCAACAATGTAGCCAGATCAGATATCCAAGTAATAGAGGAAACAGGATCATGAAATCCCAGAAATGCCACAGCAAAGGACGGGAGGCATGCTTGATATTCACAAGGAAAATTGGCAATCAGTTGATTGCTACTCTGAATTTCCAGAGACAGCAGAGCTAATAGATAAACTGAAGGATGAGGATTATGCATTAAAAGCAGACAAACAACACCAAACACAGTAAGTCAAACAAAACATATCAGCGCTTCTGAAAGTCATCCAAATTAAGAATATTATTTTCAAATATATTCAAACAAACATCACAAATGGTAAAAGGCAGTCACAAGTATATCAGTGTATTACTTTCAACAGTTTCTCTCAGACAGTAAAACAGAGTGGAAGAGAAGACTCAGATACCTGGGATACCAGTGAGACACACATAAAAAGAATATTTGCATCAGAGACAACATTCATTCAACTGTGTGTGACATTACACCCTGCAAATCACATGGCCACAAGAAGGCAGAAAAAGCCTTCACTGTGCTGCTGGTTGCATTTTCTGTCTTCAACCCCCATGGAGCCCGGGCTAAGCATTCCCTTTCTCCAGCCTGTCAGATTGCACAGGATATCAGTAAACGCCCGTCCATATTTCTCAGACTGTCTTTCCTTTGGTCAACACGTTGGCTTTGCCAGGACAGCATCCAGAGGAATGAGATCTGGCCTGTGAGAGCAGTGCATATTGCTTCAATTTGTTCCACAGCAGGCACAGGCTGCGTGGGCAGGAGCCACGCTGTCGATGCCAGTGTTAAAATCAGCCCAAAGCCCCCTGGGGGAAGGGAGGCCCAGTGGGATCAGCATCTTGTGAAGATCTGGTTGTCTTAGCCAGCAGAGATCATGACCAGGGAGAGAGGAGATATAGCTAGACCCTTAGAGGCTCATACTGCTTCTCATGGCAGGGGACGTGGGACTCCAGCTCTGGTGCAGTCTGGGCAGGCTGATTACTCCTGTAGGCACAGGACTGTGCCACAAGGGGCTGGGGTTGGAACCTCAGCACTGTGCTCCTCCCCTCACTCCCACCCCTGCCCCAGAGCTGCAGTGTGCAGCTCAGTGTAGGCACACGCCGTGACAGTGACTGAGCTTTGCCAAATCTCCGGCCAGCACAGCCCTCAGCCCAGCCCTCTGAGGGACCTTGGGCTGTGCCTGAAAGGACCAGAGGGGGAAAGAAACCAAGCACTTTTGGTTGGATCTCAATGGGCAGGTGAGTACACTTCAGCTAAACCCTCAGTAAAATATTTTGTGTTCAGTCTCTCTCCCTGACATGGTCTCCACCATCTCCTTCCGCCCTATTAATCATAGTGTATTTCCCAAAACACTCACAGCTTGGCGTCCCAAGGGACATGGTTCTCTTCAGCATGAGCTCCACAATGGATGTGCCTCCTCACCATCATCTTCTCAGCATTCAGTTCAACGTGGACCTTGATCTTCTTCCATCCTTCCCTGAAATTCACCCCCAACATTTTTGCAGTTCTTTGGCTTTGACGTCCATTTTCCTCATGCCTTTAAGTATCTGCTTTGTCTTGCCTGACAAACTGACTTCATAAGCTAAGTTGGAGCCAGATGGCCCTCCTTCTTTCTTCTTCCACAGCTGGGCGCAAGGGATTGCCCTGGAAGGGCACAGTCTCCCTTCTGGCTTAGTGTCCCAGATGCCTGTGAACACGTCAAACACATCCAGGCACCATCTCTGCTTTCCACATTTTCCCCAGGTGGTGAGTTACGTAGTTCAAGCTTTCTCATTCTTCTTATAACAACAGTCAGAGGCAAACCTTAAGGACCATGATTGTGAAACATTTCCCCATTTCTGTGCTTTGAGCCTCTCTTATTGATTAGGAGAGGAACATTTTCCTTGCAGTTGTATGCTGTGTTTGTATTTCACATACAGTACTGTTTATTCCTTACTGGAATGCATCTTATTCTCCCACTTTAGCCCCAACAGAGCTAGTGTTAAGATCCCTGTTCCTACTCAGGAAGGCTATGAGCCCCTACTGTTTTGCTTTGCTTTTTTTGGGACCAGTTTTCCCCCAGGAAATATAGCTGCTGCATCATAAACTGAGGGCATAAGTGAAAAAATGAGGAGTTGGTTGCGTGCAGGAAGTACAGGGGGAAAAAGAGGAGAAAACAATTTGGGCCACAATACAGGGAGGAAATCTCACCTTAAACTTTGGGAGATAACATGATTAAGATGAACACAAATCAAACCGATCAACAGTTATTTGGGGAATATACGAGCACAAAGGAGGAGATAGAAAACAGGGCATTGTATCGTGAAAATGGTCACACCAGGTAATTATGTTAATAGATTTACTAAGCATGCTGGTTAAAGGATGAAGAAATAAATGGGGGAGGGGGGGATGAGGGGGAGGGGCAGGCAAGGGCTGCAAAGGAGAGTAAAGATTTGATCCAAGGATGAGAAAAGGATTAACAGAGTTCTCCCACAGAAAGCCAATACGCTTTCCTCAGTTTAAATGGGCACTGCAGGTTTGGGTCCTCCAGGTCAAAAAGCAGATGTTAGATTTTTAAAACAACTCACATTGTTGTTTCAGGACCTCATGGTTGGAAATGCAAATAAAAGGGCACAGGGTAATGAAATGATCTGCCAGTGGATGCATGGCTTGTCATCATTACCACTCAGAAGAGCACATTCCTGTTCAGACCACAGTTCCTTTCCAATCTGACTGGTTTCAATCTTCACCCCCAATACACTTCATTCTTGCTAATGAGGAAGCAATCTCTTTTTCGCAGACCCAGAAACGTTCCCACAGAAGACTTACTTGCAGCGGAATAGAGGGCTTTTGTTCTTTGTCTAAATTCACAGTCGTTAAAAACAAGCCAAACAGCTGCAACAACTGTTTCAACCAAACAGTCATCCCAGGGACTGAACTTCCCTGGTTCTGTTCAAATCTTATGGTAAAATCTCTCTATTACTTCTTGTTTCAGAGTTTTCCTCACTGTCTCTCCCTAGTGAAGAAACACCACAGAACAAGCATCCACTCAAAAAATACGCGCATTACATGCAAAATATCTTATATTGTAAATGTGATAAGAAGTATTTCCAGGGTTTTTGAAAAGAACCAGGCCAACCTGCCCACCCTCTTATGCTTTCCTTTTCTTAATGCCCCTGTGCATCAGACATCCACTTTGTTTCTTCCAAATGGTCCTGAGGCATAAGTTCCTCTGCAAAGCTCACATATTAATGAAATGTCATTGGTCCATCCCAAGGCAGATCTCGCTCTCTATTTCGCCTGCCTATTTACCCTGTATCACTGCTTGAATTGGATTCCACAGTTCCTGAAACACAGGAGTCATTGTTATATGCTGGAGGGACCTCTTAATTTTCTTGAAGATGACCTTTGTTTCTGTTTTATGGAGAATGCCATGTGCTCTCCTTACACTTAATAATGATTCTGAACAAATGGTAGCACCAGAGGATACTTATTATTCCAAAAGAAATGGCAGTGCTCTTTTCTTATTTTAATTAATGCTTGATCTATGGTTTCAATGAACCAGGCCTGTGTTTCACGGATACATTTTTTTTCTTTTTTGAATAGCAAAAAAGGGGGCATTTTTCCAGTTGCTTATTCAGTAATCTCAAAGAGCAGTACACACAGGAAGTAAATATTCCATTGCAGCAGTTATAGGCTTTTTCACAGATCAGCTCAGAAAAGAAAATGTTTGAATTAGGAGCAATAATGGCTCCTTTTTGGCAAGTGAAAGAAGGCAAATATTATTTGGATGAGGTCCAAGCGAAGCTTTCCTGGCACATTATTTTATCTGAGGTTAAAGGCCTGCAAAAACAAATCCATTCAGCTACAGCTTGTGAAGTTTGCCACCTACTGAGGAAAGTACAGCACAACAATACCAGGGGGAAAAAGGTGAAAAAAGTTTTAATGGCACTGAAGCTATTTGATGTTATAGGAGTATTTGCTCTCTTAGACTGGTCATAAAGGCTTCTGGACATCTCCATACAGCTGCCAATGTATCAAATAAACAACAGGAATACTTCTCCTCCTCCTCCTCGATACATAAAGCCTTAAACACAGAGTTTTACCTTGAATCAGTCCTAGATTTTGTCTTACAAACCTAGAAATGACTGAAAAGAATTACTCCCAGCTTCAGCAGGGAATATAATTTCTGAGAGATCTGAGGTGTTGAGATGTCCTAAGTCACAAACTGATTAGTAATAAAAAGTCATGCTGTAGCCATTACTAGAATTATATGCTAATCTAGTATAATGATAATTCTAGTATAATGATAATTTTTATTTACCTCATGGGCCTATAAGAAGTACTGTTAAGAAACTAAGTGTTTGTCTTTACAGCAGGAGACAATGAAAATATTACCTGTTAAAGTTCAGAAAGATCTGTTGAGGTTTGGAAAGACCTCTCAACATATTTTAGTGTGAAAAGCACAGCATATAACACAGCCCCAGAGCAAGGCAGAGGTTGCTTACGCAGGATGTGGCGACATCACTGACTGTGACAGGGTTGCTTTCATTTCAAATTCACTTGGGTAAAATATGTATAAACACAAAAATGCTATTAATAACCTCAATGGAGCCATGGGAAAAAAAATCAGAACATAAACGTTGTGGAAGACGCAGAGCCCTCCTTGGTGTTCCTTAGCATGGGGTCACAAGGGTATAAATAAATCCTCATCAAAGTATCACCCCCACTTTCAGATGAGTTTGCTGTCTGACACAGTGGAGAGCAGCAGATCCACAGCAGATTTCATCTGCCTCCTGCTGGAGCAAAAATCATTGGCCCTGGCTCCTCATAGGTGGGTGCTGTGGGTGAGCTGAGAGCTTCAGAGAAAATTTATTAAAGAAGCCCTACTGCTGAGTGATGAGGTGCTGAGAAAACCCCCTTGTTTTCTAAAATCGTCCTCAGAAAGAGGAGTCTCAGGGCAGCTGGATCTCATTTTAGCCTCAGACCGTCAATGGCTGAAGTTTTCAGAACTGTGTCCCACAAGTTTTAATGATAGCAAATCAGATATATATTTTTTAATGATTTATTTATTTATTAAGAGAATTTAGCAGGCATAAGAGCTGAATCAGAATTGTTTACAGCATAAAAGCTAAAATCACTAGTCATTTATGACGCAAAATGGCGAAATGCACTATAGTAAAGCAATTGCATATTAAAGCTAGCAAAAGAAACATGAAGTGGAAGTTCTGATGTATCTCACCACACTTCTTTTTGTGGAATATTTTTTCGTCTTTATATCAATCCCTGGGAGGTAACCTTGAAGAGGTATCCCAATCCATGGGAGAAACTCCATATATGTCAAGTATGTGGAAGAATATGGGTAAAAGAAAGTATGCTGGACTTTTATAGTGTAAAGAAGTTGGCTGCCAGTCATATGCTTTCAGGCCAGCTTAGCACCTTATCTGTCAAACGTGACTTCAAAGGGACAGATATGTGTTTGAAGATGGTAAGCCAAGTTGGGTTTTTAGGATATCCAACACCAAAATTTACCACCGGTTTCTCCAGTATCTCACAACAAATCACATTGTTTGTATCTTCTAACTCCATCCCAGGCCAAGCAGATAAGCTTTATCAGGGTGAAACATTCTGCTCCAAGTGGGCACCCATTGGAACCTGGAAAGCAGAGCTGCCAGGGTCATTTTGCATCAAAAGAATCACACCACATCAATTGCAAAGGAGTACTTCTGCCTGAGCGTGTGACAGTGACCCCCTGGCCGTCTGAATGAAGGGACTCAGCTGGACTCACCTCCTGCTGCTCTGTGCTACTGCCTGTGCTGCAGCTGCAGAGCAAGCACTAACAGAGGAGAAGAAGTGTTCTCCAAGCACACGGAAACTCAGAACTCTAGGGCTGATACTGCTTTGTGAAATTATGCCTAAGTGGAATAATTATTCATTTATTATAAATAGATATTTAAATAACACATACACACACACACACACACATATATATGCATGTTTGTATCTGCATAAATGTGTATACATTCAATCAATATCAAATAAATACATTTTAATAGAGATGTATGGGAAATACAACAAAGTTGCTGAACAACATCCCAGACTCTAGTAAATGGGTAATGTCATTCAAAGTCTTCACCTCTGACAGAAATAGTTCTGCAGTCTAATACCCACATGGATAAGTATGCAGATATATTTCAACCTAGACAGATAGAAAATCTGTGTTTGGCTGGTACAACCTAAAACTCAGAAATGCTTCTTGACAATAAACCCCAGTTACTACTGCAAGGCTTCAGGAATGGAATACACAACTCTACCCCAATTATTGCACACTCAGTGTACTTCCAGCCCCTCACAAAGGCTTAATTCACTACGCACTGAGCTGGTGTCCAATGCTGTGAACTTCTGTGTCAATGTTTTCAGAGCCCCACACTGGTACTCATCAAGGCTGCACAGAGCCCTTGGGGCTCTGACACAGGCAAGGCAAGAGTGCTCCACTTCCCAGAGCAGCAGTGGAAAAGGGTAATTGCTGGTCTTCCAGTATAAAGGCTGAGAAAGTGACTGGTTGAGTGAATGGCTTCCTTTTTCAGAAAGCAAATTGAATCCCCTGCTGAGATATTCCTAGTCAATCAAACTGTAACGCCACAGCAAATCTGACATATTCAATTCATGCTGTAATGAAGAGAGCAGTGGCTTCTGGAAAACTTGTTCTGAGAAAATCTTGTAGCATTGGTCCCTAATCTAAAAGCGACTAATTTTAAAATCATTGTAGCCAATGCAAGATAATGAAATAGACTTGTACACTCTACACTTTTGTGTGTTTCTTTCTGATGGGCTAAATCCAGTTACGGGAAAACATTTTGTGTTTTAAGTGTGTTGAAATATTTATTGGCAACTGGAAGTAATTTGTCACACGATGTCCCACAAAATCAGCTGCATACCCCTCTGGACCTGGTGCTTTTTTCTCTAAAATTACTTGCAGGTCTTCTTCATTTCTTCCAAGCCACAGAGTTTGGCTAACGCTCTTGGTTCTCATAGAAAGAGCAGCAAGGATCTGTCAGGAGATATCACCTCTCTGGGTCCTGCTATGCTGCCCTCCATGCTCACAGCATGCACAGCTCTTTTCTCAGTAGTCCCTGCTTTACCCTCCTTTCTCATTTTCAACATTTATCTGCTATCCCCTAGTAGAAAATGGCAGATATTTGAAGTTTTGCAATGGTTGCTTTCTCTTCTATTGGCAGAGCAAAGCATCAGTGCATCAGGAATTCTAAGTCCAGTAGTATCAGGCTCAGTCTCTACCTGTCTGCTACAGCTGTGCTCCTGCTCTTCTCCAAATTGGGAACAGACCCCAAGAGCGAATTGCATGAGATGCAAATGGGCAATGCACAAGACTCAGAGAGGTCTGAAAACAATTAACATCCATGTGTCCCAACCACCCCCTCCGATGTCATTTCAGGAGTTTCTTTACTCTTCACGCCCTGAATGGCCAAAGGAGGCTGTCCAGCCCCCTGTAGCAGGTCCATGGTTTGGATCTGTCATGTGCTGTACCTACAGACCTCCAAACCAAAGTGTCCTCTCAGATGGTATTTTGGCTGTCTGCCCTGTCACGTGCTCACGCACCTGCAGGCAATGCAGCCAAAAAGGCAATGACCAGTTTACCAGCTTCTGGATCTACAAACCCATGACACCAGTTTTTAAAAATATGTTACCTTGGTGAGAGCAATAGGATTTTTTTATTCTCCAAAAATTGCTTTCTGCTTTTGTACTGTTTCCTCTGTGAGAAACCTTTTTCTATAACCTGGAGATGTCTGTATTCAGTCTTCCAGCTGATTCTCCAGCAATTAAAAGATTGTCCTCAATAACACTGCACACATTTCTCAGTTTCTGCTAATCCTATTACAGCTATAGCTATTTCTTTCATATCCTGGAAAATAACTCCCACAGCATTTTGTATTCCCAATTTCAATTAGTTCCTGTAAAGAGAAAACCCTTTTTTCTCTGTAATTGCAGAATCCTTTGTTGTTGGTATTGTCAAGGGTGAGATAAGATCCTGGCAGCCAGTGCTCTCCCTGAGGAAGAGAGTCTTTCCCTTCCGAGAACTGCCAATCTGGTCATTTAAGTTACTTTCTTGGAATAAGATAAAGACGGTACAGTAGAGAGGAAGAGAAAATCAATAGGTTGCAAGATCCCACGACAGGTGGTGTTCCACAGACCCTGCCCCATCACTGCACATCTGGGGCAGCACAATAAGCCTGCAGTTTCTGCTGTATTCGTGTTGATCCTGCCTCTGCCCCAGTCAGGGAAATGGGATGTTTTCCTTGGTATTGCTGAGGGAGCCCAAGCTCCCTCAGGAGACCAGCTGCTGAGTACTGCCTGTCACCACAAACCCCAGCATCCAGCATCAGGAGTATCACTGGCAGCACTTTCAGGACCTTGTACCGATTTTGTTGGACTGGTCATAAAACTGTCCTAAAGCCCTCTGGAAGGATTCCTTAGTTTTTAAAACACATTGTTCAACAGTTACACATTTTTCATTGCCTACTGATACACTTTTATGTACTTTGAAATAAATTATTTAACTGTTTTCTGAAGTTGCCTTCCCAGGCAAGACCTAACCTTTAGTAAAGATGCAACCATCCACATCCCCATGGCAGGAGGCAAATCAGCCTCCATCACCCCAACCTCTTTTCAGTGACTGGTTGGAAGACAAAGCAGTTTCAAGACTAGCATCAATCCTAGTTACTAACGAGCACAATTTTAACACCTACACCTGTCACTGGAAAAGTATCACGTCACCCACAATACCCTCTCACATATTAAAAATGGTACTCACTCTCCAGGTTTTTTAAGTAGGAAAGTTTAAAATCATAATATTCTTTACATCACCTTTCCCTGTTCACCAAGTCTAGGGTGTCATCCATACCATCTGCATGAAGAATGCCTGCAGCATGTTAAGAGGTCTGGAACCTTTCAAGCTCAAGGCTCTGTTTTTACACACAAGTGTGTTTATTAATTTCACATGAACATCATTAAATATCCTTATTACAACCAGTTACACCCACAAATCTTGAGCAGGGATCAGCAGGGAGGAACATTTTGTCATTGATAACCCTTTGAAACTAGGACATCCCAGGCTCTGCTGCTGTGTCTCACTGCCATGGACACAGAGGTGGGGGATCATGACTACGTTATTCTCATTGATGGTGGCTTGCCTCACATTCAGCAGAGAAGCTGGTTCTCTCTACTGACCTCTGGTTCTGGCCATCCTGTATCTCATGCTCTGCAGCTGAGCAGACTGACTATCATTTTTTGCTACTCCAGCCTCAGCTAAAATGCTCTGAATGTGAGAAAGGGCTTATGTGATGCACCTCATGTCCTGCCAGGTGCCAAAGCAGCAGTTCAAGCCTGGAAAGACCATTAGCCTGGGATACTCTGCTTAGAAGAAAGTCTCACCAAAGAAACCTCTTAGCCCCGTTCCCAGTGTGCATTGGCCAGCAGAGGTGACTGTGATCCCCCACCTGCTAAAAGGATCACTCTGTACTACTGTGTGCAGCAGCCTGCCTGACAGATCAGCCCAAGGCCTGGGGACCCTCAGGTCTCCTGCACCTGTGTTGCTGTCAAAAGCAGGACTGTGATAAGGAACAGAGGGTTCTTTGCTGGGTTTTTTTTCTTTAACAAGGACAACTTGCAGGGTTTGGCATTTTCTTTGTTTTCTCACCTGTCCCTGCTCCTGCTCACCACATATGCCTGCCACTAACCAGGGTCACTTCCACACATAGCCAAGCCAGATGGAATGGGAGCTGCCAGCAGGCAAAGCCAGGTGCTCAGGATATGGGCTGCTCCCCTGGCTGTACATGGTACCCGTGTTGCTTCTGTCTTCAATACAGAGCGCTATTTCCCTGCTCTGTGAGCTGCTGGACTGTGTCACACTGTCTGCTCCCTCCATTTACCTGGCAAATGGGGAGGGCTAGGCAGAAACCAGCTGATTTGGGCTTGAGTTTTTGTGCAGTTGGGAGAAGAGAGAGAAGATAAACTAGGTCTTCCTAAGGTGGGAAAAGACTCTGGGGCAGGGGAGCAGGAAATTTTCTTTGAGCAAGACCACCCCTCCCAGCTTCTCTCTTCCAGATTTGAACCCTGGGATGGCCCACAACTGTAAAGGCATCAGTCACAAAAAGAGGGTGAAATCTAAAAATGATAAAGGGCCTGTTGTCTGCTACAGAAGCTGAACAAGGTGCCTACAGAATAAGATTGAGCAAAAAAAATTTGTTCTATAACTATTATTTTCCTGCCAAAAAACTTCTGTCCCATGTTCATCCTACTGGGATTGAATTGCACAGTGCTCAAACTCCTACCTCAAGTCTTAAAGAAGAGATTTTGTGTTGCATGTGTTCAGGATCTGCTATCACTATGGTATCTTCACGTAGTAACTAAATAAGAAGCAGTGAACACTTTTTTCACTGCTGGGTGTTTTATCTTACTTTGTTTAGAATATACACTGTTTTCCCATAGCTATGGGAGCCAATTTTACTGGTTTTGAAGGAATGAAATGCATACAGCTGAGACTTGAATTTGGCCCTTAAAACAGTCCTAATTTGGCCCTTAAAAGGCTCAGATGCAGCATCATTACTGCTAACAAGCAGCTGTTTCCACAAACACTGTTGGTGTTAATGCAATATAAGCAAGCTTTTCCTGATGGTATGTTGTTTCCTAGGGCCTGATTGCCTAGGGTACAATGGAGAAGAAAATCGTACACCAAGAAACTCTGCTAAATGGCACAGCAGGGTGCTGAGGAACTCCATATGATGCCTCTGCTGCAATGGAAGCTCCTGGTTTCCTCACAAGACGTTGCAAGGTACCTCTAAACCTCTTCAGTAACATAAACCACAAGGGCTATCCAGTGAGACAGTAGAACTGGCCACAGGAGACCAGTGAACAGGATCAGATATTCCAGTTGCACCAAGCACACTGGAATCCATATGGACACACTGGGCAGATAACAGTGGGTTGTTAGGCACTTATAAATTAGGAGTTACAAGGCAGAGTCTTTTCTGAGATCCAGCAGGGCTACTGACCCAGGTTGCTACCATGCAATTTGGGTAGCAGCTACCAATATTTAGTTAGAGCAGGACAGTTTAAGCGTTCCTTAAATGTTCCCTAAGAAATAGCTGGGAGAGAGAGGCTGGAGCGTCACTGAACTATTTTCTGAAAAGCAATGTTTTTGATTACAATAGTTAACAACACAGTGGACTCCCGTTGCTATAAAATTTCACCTGTTGGCAGAGCTGTCAGATCCATGCTACAAAAACAGTCTTGTACCCTAAGAATTTTCAGATGAAAGAGCTAGAGGTCAGCTATTTCTGAGACTGTGTAATACCCCTGCACATTCTTCCTGTTGCAAAGTGAGCACTCTGGAGGGTTTTTTTTTGGTTAGTTGGTTTGGGGGCTATTTTGGTTTTGTTTTTTTGTTTGTTTAGGACACCACCATTACCATCCCCACAAAGAACAAATTACTTATTGAACAGAGAGAACCGGAAAGGAAGGCCGCCAGTTCCCTTCTTCCCCAAGCACAGACATGCTGGTCAAACACAGATTTATTGAGCAAAGCAGAACACAAGCAGGTTCTCTTTGGATGTAGTCATCCCTTCCAGGTGCTGCCCTGGCACAACAGCACAAGGTATTTCGGGATTTTGAATGGTGAAGTATTTAGTTAGATTTGTGTAGCACCTGGGATATAACATAACCATTATGTCATTTATATTTGCATGATTTGGTTGCCAGATACTCTTGGAGATGTTGCTACTCCCTACAATGCTTCACCGACGGTTTAAAATCAAATAATCTAGTTTTAAAATCATTCAGGTCAGAGTGTGTTGGCATGAAGTGCTTCTCATGAATTCAACAAGTAAAATATACACACCTTTTAATAAAGAGCTTCACGTCTTATTTCTAGTGGCTCATGAAAAACATCCCAGTCTCCCAAAACTCTGACTACCTACCCTTGTCAGGAAACAACACAGGATTAAAACTTGTTAGACAAGAAAATGGAAAGTCTCTTTCATTGGATTATATTGATAAAAGATCCCTCACAAAGTGCCATCGATCTCTCCAAATAGATTAAAGCACAATTTTTAGATAGAAGCAATTTAATATTTAGTGAAAAATAAAACTGCTGTAGTTGTATTAGCCACTGTGTCAAAAAACCCCACCCTACAATTCACATGAGAGCAGCTTCAAAAATTAAGTGCAAAGATCAACAAATATTACAGATTTCACAGGAAGTTCAATAGCAAGAACTTATAGGACCACTGACAGTATGTTAACTATACCAAATGTTTACAAATTTAGAAAATACTATTTTTTTAGCATTCTGAAAAAAAAATCTATACTCCAACAGCTCATTTCTAGCTTTTTCTACTAGGATGACAGGCTCTGTGCATCCCTTACTTAACTGGTTGGTATTAATTCACTAAGTGATTGACTTATTTATTTTATCCCCTCAAAATGGGCACAGGGTGGAGAACAGACAGTTGCTGTGAAGCAACAGTCCTCTTGGGAAAGCTGCAGACTTGGCTGAGCAGTGTTTCAGGCTGTTAAGTCTATCTGTAGCTGCTAGAAACTCACTTATACTAGGATCCTCACTACAGTTAATGTCAGTGAAGGTGAAGCCTCCTACAAAAGCGTGGATAGATATGCCCTCATACCTCTTCCCCCCTTCAATTTTACACTGAAGACAACACAAATCACAATTTAAGACCAACCATTCCCATATTAGTTAATTTCATTTAGCCATTTAATCAGATCAGTATTGATTCTTGTTTGAGACACCTCTTCTAAACTTTATCTCTCCAGAGGTCATCTGAGGAAACCTAAAACAGATGCCCAAAGTTCAGATGGATATGTGAATGCTCACATCTCTGTGAAGACAAATGTCTAGTTCTAGCCCAGACTGAACACCAGCAAACTTAAATAGTCTTTCCAAGCTGATCAGCACTTCATAAAGATGAAAGCAATCTTTCTCAATTTAATTCGGAAACTAAAACCATTAAATGTGCAAGATCTGGTATTAGAAAATTTCTGTGGGTTTTTTTTCCATAACCTGGTATGCCTTTTTAGACACCTGCCATTGTAAGAAAAGGCCAATAGCCATGGTTCTGCAAGGTTTTCAGAGAGGCAGAGAATCATCTCCAGGTTGTAGTGATGACAGGGACAATGCCTTCATAGGGGAACTCAACCCAGCCATTACCTGTGATTTTCAGCAGCCAACTCCAATTACATGACATCAGCGAAGGTCTGGACTTCAGGAGAGCCAAGGATTTAAGGACTTCGACAATAACTACATTGTATCAACTTTGGTTTACAATTTGTACATTGTTTCTTCGAATTGAGCCACTATGAGGGCAGGGATCCTCATGGACCATAAAACCCCTTGCCCTAATCCGGCCTGAGGGGAGGTCTACCCTCACCAGCTCCTCTCTTAAGCAGAAAAATGTGTTCTATTATACATTACCTCTGGATCACAATGACTCCATTTAGTTAACAAGTGAGTACTCTGCACTACAATTTCTCTTTCTGGACACCTTTCTGTCACAATCCTTGTGATAGAAATCCTTGTTTTATCCTTTCACATTATTTTGTTTGGTCCCATAGCCTTAGATGACATCAATTGTTCATGTGCCACAGAAACCATCATCCAACATATTCTTACTCCTTATCCTTCACACATTAATTTCTCCCGCCTTTTCTCCCTTTCCTAGTGGCTATCCTCTTTCCCATCTGA
Organism: Grantiella picta; assembly: GCA_013397955.1. Classification (NCBI taxonomy): domain Eukaryota; kingdom Metazoa; phylum Chordata; class Aves; order Passeriformes; family Meliphagidae; genus Grantiella; species Grantiella picta. The sequence goes on along the minus strand of VZRM01009042.1, from coordinate 76,510 downwards.
GTAGGGGCATCTGCCACAGCCAGCAAAGACAAGCAGGTATCTCAGCCACACATTATCCCAGGGAAGCACAGAGCTAGACACTAATAAAAGACAAAAGATTTTTCTTTGAAGACTCTCCTACTAACTTCCAACAGTCTAGCTAAGAGGTAAGAATAGGAATTGAATTCTGCTCTCCTAGGCAACCAGTAGAAAATTTAAGGAAAAAAAGACTACAGCAAAGGGATGGTTCTCTTTCTCTTTTTTTAACTTCAGAAGTCTCCAGAAGGAAAACAGCTGCTGACAAATTCTCACTATTGCAATGGGGTTTCACACACCAGAAACACAGGGCATGTAGAGAGTTTCCAAAGTCCATCAGGACAAAATTTCCAGATGACACACTGGAGGGTATTCAGATTGGTAGACCTAATCTCATTTAGGTGCATAAGTAAGATTCCTGAAGTTAAGGAAACTTGCTTGTTTCAGAAACCAGAATTTCATTTTTTTTCTTTCCACTGTCAATCAATAAAATTTAAATTCAATTTTGCATTGAAACCCAGTACCAAAACTCTACTGCAACATACAATTGGGTAACAAATCAAATAAACATAGACGTTTTAATATAAATTAACAACAACAAAATAGAAAATAGAACATTCATGATGTAAGGTCCACCAATTTACCAAGTGGCGCTGAAGACCAAGTGTTTAGACAAGAAAATACACAATTTGATTTTAATTAGATGGCTTGACTCCAAATTCTTTAAGGTATCAGTGGAGAGAAAGATCTCCCGAGGAGAAAGATTTGAGGGGATGGTTGATTAAAAACTCAGCATGAGCTGTCAATGTGCATTGACAGCTCACAAAGCCAACCACAGCCTGAGCTACATCAAAAAAAAGCAGTGTGGCTAGCTGGGTGAGGGAGGAAATTGAGGACCTGTAATGATAGGACAAGGGGTAATGGGTACAAATTGAAAGAGGGGAAATTTAGGTGAGCTATTAGGACAAAATTCTTCAGTGTGAGGGCGGCAAGGCACTGGAACAGGTTGCCCAGAGAAGCTGTGGATGTCCCATCCCTGGCAGAGTTGAAGGTCAGTTTGGACAAAGCTTTGAGCAACCTGGCCTAGAGGAAGGTGCTCTCGCCCATGGCGGGGGTGGGGTTGGGACCAGATAATCTTTAAGGTCCCTTCCAACCCTTAACATTCTGTAAGCAACTTTTCATATACAGCCCATGTCCAAAATATTAAGCTAGCTTATCTGGCTCTTTCCTAGACTTCCTTAAAAGACTGACTTGTTCAGTAAGAGGAACTGCTGTTACTCAACAGCATACAGTACTTTGGGTTGTAGGTTTTACTTTTCAGGCAAGGCTTATTTACTTTCTTCTGCTTAAACTATTAAAATCTTAGCTTGCAGAAAAACAGCCTGAAGTTAAAATTCGCTAGATGTATGTTCATTGGCCTCCAGAATATACACTACATTTAAAGTAAGGACCTGATGTAACTGTTTACCTTCTACAGATACTCTGAACTCCCCACAACACATTCCACTTTGACCTTTTTTCCCTTTCTTTCAGGCCACAAAAATCTGATTTAAAGCAGCTTCCACTTCAAAGATTCATTATGCAGTAGACACAATAATTATAGTGTTATTAGTATTATTGGTTGCAATAAATGAAATAAGTTGCTTCCACAGCATATGAGCAGTCTAATAAATTAAAGCAAACTAAAGGAAGAGGACGTTCCTTTTGGGTTGTGAAAAGAAATTGATCTTGAATTTTATCTGTATTACTAAAAAAATAAGTCTAAACCTTTTTCAAAGTGTAAAACCAATTAATAGCAGGTGAAGGAATATCTAACATTCATTGTCAACAAGAAGTTTTCAGAGTTTGTATATAAAAACTAAAACAGATGAATTTGAAGCAACTTCACTGATATGAGTAGAATTTGGAGTGAGATTTAAGCCACCCATCTTTTCCAAACAAAGCTTGAGCATGCATGTTCTATGCCATATGAAATTTTAAACTACAGCTTGATTCCTTGTAGAATACTGCTTAAGTAAGTTTAGCAATGCATGCAATACAGAACCTCTCTTAAAAAAGAGAGAAACAACATAATCAAGGTGGGCTGGGTGTTACAAATGAAAGTTTTAGATCCATACCTCAGCATATTTAGACATTGTGTTTTGCCTGGATACAAGTTTTATCAACTTGAGCAAAACTGTACTGAAAATAAAATAATATTTAAATTCATACTGCCTTCTTTTCTACAATCAAGTTTAATTCTGAAGATCTCCTAGTGCTCTGGAACAAGTTAAGCCTAACATAAGCTACATAAGTAGCATTAACCTAATTTTACATATCCCTCCACCCTGTCTATAGATACTAAAGTAACATGTAATTTAAGCATCTCAAGAAAATTGTCCTTACATAGTCTTAGATCTACTTTACAGTAAGAAAACTGAGTTTTGAGATCCACATTTACATGCTCGAGCAGCTAAGACCATCAATCTCTCAGGTAGGGTTTTAGCAAAACCTTCACTTTTCCCACAGTCACATGACATGAACTCTGAGGATTCCCTGTCCTTTAATGGCATAGATATTGAATCTGGCCCACTACCATTTTCATGGAACAAAAGACCTGACACAGAAAACAGACATCTCCTGCTGCGAATGTGTTTGAAGAAGTTCTCTCTTTAGATAAGTGACTAAATCTAGGAAAGTGTTCCTACCTGGGATTACTAGCTAATGTGCTTCTCTGTAAACTGGAAGTCCACGCTTAAACTACTACAAAAAGGAGAGTATTTCACTTTGCAACCACTAAGCACTAAATTTGTTACGCTAACCATGGACTTGACTTTTTTCCAGAGAGTACTCTTCTACCAATTGTAAAATGAAGAGCCACACTGTTTAAATTTCTTTATGAAGCTGTCCTATAGGACTTCTTATCAGATTAATGAAAAAACCAAAACCCAATCAAAAAAACCCAGAAAAACCCAAAACAAAAAACCCCAACAAAAGACAAACAAAAAAACCCACAACACACACACACACAAAACCCCCAAAACCAAAAAACCCCCAAACAAAAAAACCCAAAAAACCCAAACAAACAAAAAAACCCCACCAGCAGCACAACCAAACCACCCCAAACAAACAAACAAACCCATAGCTTATTTTATATTTGCTATCTACATTCAAAAGACCCTTTATTCACTCAATAGACCTTGATAGTTTTGTACAACCTCTCAGCCTGGACAAGTTGTGTAAGAGCTCTATGCCCAAGGCAGCATGTTTAAACTAGAGATCACGCCTTTTTTTTTTTGATAATGCTTTGGTAAATCTCAGCTGAAGGTTCTTGATGTACAACTAGAATATAGTGCCAAATTCAGCACTCAATAGCATAAGCATAACATGTGATTTATTCCTCTGAAGTGAAAATCCATTCCAATACATCACAATAAACATTTCTACATGCTCTTTAAACCAGAACATACTTCATTCCTCTTCTGTATTTCTGCCCTCAATGTTTACTCATCAAGTACCAAATAAGAACATGTGCAAACCTCAGTAGATTAGAAGCAAGAAAACTGCAGCACCAGGGCAAATATAAACATTCTTTGTTGAACTAGGCATTTTAAGAATATACAGAAAAAAAAAAGACATGAAACAGTAAGATCAGTAATAAAATAATTGCAAAATCTAAGTTGAATTTGTTACAAGAAATTACTTCTTTTACACATTACTCTGCAAGGTGTTTTAGACACATATCAGGATCTGATTATTGTACATTTCTGTGGCCATAAAGTGCTACATACAGCTGCTACCGATGTGTATTAGAACAGATATGTAACAATCTTGCATCAGCTTTTTTTAACATGTATTTGTTTTCAACTTCTGTTAAAAACTGATGAGTAAGGACTTACAAACCATTGTACAATGATCTTTCACCAACAGAATAAACATTTAGTTGATATGCAGACAAGAAGTTTTTAGTAATAGTTTCTAAGTACGCAATTCTTAATCAAAGAGAAGCTTTGTCCTATAACCAGGCTTATTTATTATTGCTTACCTTAAAAAAAGAATACATCTATTATCAGAAATAACTAAACTATCTTGTGTCATAACATAACTGTAAGCTTAGCCTTGCTTGCTTAAACTAACAAATTTAATTTGCTCTTGTATATATTATAATTCCTACTATTATCAAGAGAGGCTATAGCATCATAGGTAAATTATCAGCTTTGCTTAGTTTCAAAGCCTCAGCACAATAATCAAAATTCCCGTGGAGGATGAGCATGTGAGGTGAATATTTTAAAGAGCAGTTAAGACTAAATCAGAGCTGTATTTAAGGCCCAGTACAGTATCCAGCAGATTAAAAAAAAATTTTAAAAAACAAAAAAATCGCCTCAAACCGTTCGAACTCTCAGACAGAAATCACTTAACTCAAACATAATGTCCTAAATATTACAATAATACTTCAGCAGTGATGCACTGTGTTGGGGAGACATGTACTGTTCTGCACCATTTGGAAAACCAAGCATCTCTTACAGCTCTGTGGAGACCTACCCTAACTGAAGGGTTACAAGTCACTCTCACACATTTGTATTTCCATGGTTAACAATTTGGGAAAAAGATGTCCAAAATAAAGCTTTAAGATAAGAGTCCTGAACAACCAATCTTTCCAGCAAAGTTTGGAACAGCACAGAAAGGAGACAAGCTTTAAATAGCACTTGCTATTGGGTCCTCAAAACACTACAGAGGGCATTGCAAATTTGTGTTGTTAAGATTGCTCTCTGCATGAGTGCAACAAGGCTGATCCCAAAAGAAACAAAGTATAACATACAAAGGGAACTAACATTACCATTGGAAGGCTGAACTGAAGAAAACAAAGGTCTTTTTTACTCGGTCTTCAGTCAGTAACATTACCCACTCAAAAAAGTACACTGCTACTTGAAGCTTTGCACTAAACTTTAAAAAAATCAGCTTCTAATGTCATTGCTTATTTTTTGTTAGTTTTGATTTCCAACCCAAGTCACCCACAAAATATTGGCTGTAAGATGCTCCCCCAAAGAAACCAAGAGATCAGAGACTACATCATGCTCCATCCTGAGAGTCTGTAGTCCCAAGTTGTAACTATTCTAGAGTGAAGTATTATTTGGAACACAAACTATAGAAGTTTTACTGGCAATTGTTCCCATCACCTTCCACAGGAAAATGAGGCAGATCCCAGTCCAATAATCAGATTAAACCAAAATAATCCTAAACTCAAAATATAATGCCCACAGATGCATTAAAAGTACTGCCTGAAAATACAGCACACGAATTTATGCTGACTACAGCTTACAATCAGATATACATAAATGGGAAAATCTTTAGAGAAGTCAGTTAGCAGCATATGCTAATCTCTGTTTTGAAGCTTAGCTCCAGTCAACTGAATATATTTTAAAATAAGCATGCTTATTTTATCAGTGATTCAGTGTCTCAGGTATCTAAGCTTCAAAGGTGCATAATTTTATACAATAAGTTAGTTACACATTTACAATAGGCACAAATCCAAACCAATGATGAAAAACAGACTTTGGATCAGGTTTCCATTTTGAAAGACATACTATGTTTATTTAGCTAATATTTTTTAATTCTTACTTCTCCTGTAAATATACTACTGTATTACACAATTATAAGCAATTAAATGACCCAGTTATTTATAAGACATAGAAGAAAGCTGTGCTCTCAGTAACCTGAGAAGAATTGCTATAGCATTATTATATTGATTGTTTGGCTGGAAACTTAAATTATTCATTTACTGAGTACAAATTTTTCACCTATTTCTTTTCTCCTGATTTTGCTTGGGTGGTAATTAAGGGCAGCAAATCACATACATGACCATAGTTACTACGGATTTGCTGTGAGGAAATAAACATACTGGCATTGATAAAATATGAAAATGGCAAGTTTTGCAATAGCTAGTAAAAGAAGAGTAATTGGGTGTATACTTAAATAAAATCAAATACATTCTTATTTTTAAGAACAGACAGCTAGAATCTGCATACCTAAAGAAAGGGGAAATTCAATTTGATACTGCTGTTTGTATGTAAGCATAAAAAAATGCATGCAGTTACAAATATCTCAATTTTACTGCACATTTTTGGTAGAGGTTAGGCTAGAATATGCACAGTTTCTTAACTGCAAGTTTCAAAGTGGCTCACTTTTTGATGCACAATCAACTTCCATTAATATGAATTACTTTCATTATTAGGAAAATACATAAATCCCCCAATTTTTTATTTACTTTGGTTGGGATCCGAGAACAGAGATGGGGTGCTAGACTAAAAATATTAAGAAATTGCTTCAAAAAGGAAAAGAACAATCCTTTCTCCAGATCCATGACAGGGAAGATGGGAAAAAATCAGCTTCAGTTGTGCCAAAAATTATTTGGGGTAGACATCAGGCAAAATTTCCCAGTCTTTTCTCACTGGGAAAGACATCTTATGTAAGTTCCAAAATGAATGTTCTCAGTGCAAGCTTTTTTCTTTTTCTTCCTTTTTTTTTTTTTTTTTTGGTTTGTTAAACAGATTAAATAAATCTGTCAGGATCAACTAAAGACTGCTGCTTCTACTTTAGAAAAAGGACACAGAATGATCTATTAATGTCCTTTGTAGCTCTGCTTTTCTACAACTGAAAAATATCCCCCATAAGCACTTATTTTGAGTGAAACAGACCTGCAAAGACATCTTAACTGTAGCCCTGCTTAGCTTCACCTGAAGCCCTGCTTAGCTTATCTGACAGTGTAAAATATTGCACTTCAGACAGGTTCATTGTGTTCCCAAAACAAAATTAAGTCAAAGATGACTTATTCTTTCTTCTGGAACATGAATTCCAGAGTATGGTATGCCAAATGTAGGTACGGTTATCTGCAGACATTGCATTTTTGCTCCAGAGGCAAAAAAGTCTCAAGTGTACTGCAGAAAATCAAACTTTCAAAAAATGGAAAAATGATCACCACTTCCACTGCATAACCAGCATCTGTTCTCATATTAAAAAAAATAAAGTGTTTTCAATAAACTTTATTGCACCATCAATTTTTATTTTAAAAATATCCCCCATTCAAGTCAAATATTAAATTATTTTTACGAAACAAAATATAAGGTCTTCTTTAAAACAGCATGTAGATAGGCTCTATACAGAAAAAGAACAGTCTAAAGGAATGACATACATCAAATCAGAAGTGACAGAAAACAATCATTATGCTCTTTTCTATGATTAAAAAAAGATTGCAAAAGGATTGTGTAGGCTATTTATTGTACGCAGGAAAAGCATCCCTCCTCATTCAAGGTGTTGAAGCAGGTGACACCTTCAAACTATCAAGTGCCGCATGGATTCTGAAGTGCAACCTGGACTCCATAGAGTATTCTTTGTAGTTGTTTCTGCAAAACAGAAAACTTATTTTAAGGAAATGATGTTTGGACTTGGTTGTTTCAGCTTCATAAGTTCATAAGTTAAAAGTCTTCATTCCTTCAACAGGAAAGAGAGATTGATAAACGGATGAGTTATGAGACATTTAAAGCAACATCCACAAATTGAGCAAAGAAGATTTATACCAGTATGAAAATTAAATATCTTGATAAACTGAACCTCTCTTAGCATCTCTTTCACTTATTTTGATCCTTTTACTAGCCCTCCCAATTACTGAAATTTGCTGTGAAAAGACAAGTCAAAATACCACAGAAAAGTAAGGGTGTTAGTTGAAAATGAATATTCCACCTCAGAACAGAATTCAGCCAGAGTGATAAAACAGACAGAAATTGTTTTCTGTAAACCCCATCCCCCCCAAAACAACCAAATAAAATTAAGAAAAGCCATGGGGGAACACTGTTACAAGACTGGTGTACTTCTCTGTGAACACAAGGGACGTTCTAACCCATGCTACAATCTACAGATGATGCAAGCATGTTGTTCTACAGTAAATTAAACTCTCAGCTGGTCTTCTGTGACAGGATGTGAAAGAAAAAAGGGGTGTGGTCAGATTGGTGTACTGCCTTTTAACCAACACTTATTAACACCTTTAGTGTTAAAGCAGATTTAATTCCCACAGCTGCCTTCTGGGACAGAGTGGTACAGATCCCTTCCCTGGACTCTCCAGCTTCATCCCACACATGGAGTGGAGCCTCAGCATCTCTGAAGCCCATATGAGAAGGAAATATTTTCCCTTCATACTGTGTCTTATTTGAATCTGTCTACTCTACTGCATATGAAGGACAGTTTCATGAAACTGCAAAATTCAATTATATTGGAAAGCTCTGCAAATCAAGAACACAGACTTATAATTACTTGTATTTTTCAAAGAAGCTGTCAGGAAGAAAAAACACATGCCTTCATTGCTACAAATACCCAGCTATTCTTGAGTTACAAGGTGATAAAGAAAAAAAATCCACTTACTTTGCAGTTTCTATGTATCTTATTGCTTTTTCTCTGTCATCTTGTTGTTTGTACAAAAGACCCAATTCATACAGGGTGAATGGCACCAAGTAACTGTCATATTTTATTTGCTTCTCACTAAAAACCAGAAAAATACAGAAATGGTTACTTACAACCCTCCTGAGTGACCAGTTAATTTTTAAAAGCAATCACTGCCCGTAACAGTACATAGCCAGAAAAAGCACTCTGGAACCTTTCTTACTGGTTAGTTCTGTACACGTTATTAAACAGTCTTAAAGCACTATAGCAGCCCTAGACATGTAGAAAATAAAGCTAAACAAAACGTAGGTATTTAATTCATCAGAAAACTTTTCCATCTTACCCATGCAAAACACACATTTAATGGAGAACTGTTGTCTTTAGATTTTTTTAAAATATCTCAGCTCTTAAAGCCTGCCCACTGCCAATTACCCTTGGAAAAAGATTTTTCAGAAACAGCATTCCTTTAACTTGCAACCAATCAAACCCCTCTGCACTGAAACTTGCAAAGTGCTTGACTAAATTCACATGGGATCTTAGAAACGGTAAGAGAAAACAAGATGGCAAGAGAATTAAAACACATAATTCTGAATAACAAATTCTATCACTAATTATTAATTTGTCTACATTGCTTGTTAGAAAAATGGCACACATAACAATGCTTCTTCAGCCCAAATACTTAAGAACGTTTAAGAACTCTTCAACTACAACCAGTACCTGACTCATGTTGTATATAGAAAAGCAGTTACAGCTAGTATGGATTTGACACCTGAAGTATTCGGTAAATCCGTAACACAGGAAAAACAAGTTTGCAACTGAAACATGTAACAGCATCTTATCTACATGGGGAAGTATTCATTACTGAAATACTAAATATTGAATAAAGAAAAACAAACAGGAAATCTATATGAATTGTCTTCACTTACAGACAGCTCTGCAAATGCAATTCTAAATGCATTTGGATATGTTACCTGACAGTTTGATTTATTTAGTCTAAAAGAACAGATATCTAAAGCTATAGTAAGTGATAAATTTTCTGTTTTCCAGTTTTCTGGGTCTCTACTTTCAGAGGAATTTTAATTCCAGCACCTTAACAGAATATTTAATTATTCAAAATTCTACCATGACAGCTAGTACAGGAGTATCAGCAATGTCACCAAGAGCTAGAAAATATAAAGGTGTAAGATCTATTTCTGTCTTTTTTTTACCTTTGAATTACTTTACTGAAACACAGTTCAGCTTGCATGAGTCTTCCCAAGTGTTTCAGGCAGAGGCCTTTCAGTAGCTGCAACATGCACATATCATCCCCATAGTATTCATTGTGACCTAACAGCAAAAGTAAACAATTTTAAGACATGAAAAGGAAAATTAGATTTTCAGTAAGGAATATGTATTCACACTCAGGACTTCGTTTCTCATAGATTATACCTCAAAATGTACATAACCTTCAGGCACGATTTAAAATACAGTCTACTAAAGAAGATGTGTCCATGACATCCATATCTTTCTCTTAAAAGAAGGCACAGAAGAAATAGGAAGAAATTGAAACATCCAACAAACAGGCGTAAGCTGTCATTAATTAAGGATTTCTGTACTTGCAACAGCAAAAACTACATTGAGACAGAAACCATAACACTATCTCAATAGCTTCCCCTGTTACAGAGCACTGGCAGACCTCCAGTAGCACCAGTAACATGAAAAAAAAACCCCACAAAACCACACTACGACTGCCTTACAGAACTCTTCAGAGGCACCATTTTGCAGTACAAACTCAAGAAACCATGTTTATTAGTAATTCTGTAATGTTTAAGAAGCCTCAGTAGTAGTGTACAACATTTGAAAAATTCAATAAAGCTGTATGTTCAATAGGACTAAAAATACCAGATGAGAGACAGTGTTTGAATTAATTCAAAATTTACTTAACAAGTGTGATCCTTTTTAGTTCCCTTAGTTTGTAGCATGTGCTGGTACAAGGAAGGAAAAGAAAGGAAAGAAAACACATATGGATAGACAGATGGCAGCACATACATTAACAATTCAGGAAGCAAAACACTCTCCCTTCAGATCGTGTTGTTTACAACTAATTACCAGCTCTCTAAGGTCACATTAATTTTTTTCTTAATAGTCTGCCAAAGAAATCCTACGTAAACAGTTCTGAAACATGCAAGACTAACGCATTTTAGGATTCAGCAAAGTGCTTTGCCACTACATTCAGCATATTTCTGTCTGTGTTTAAACCCAGAAAGCCTTGATAGATTGTAACTGACAGACTGCGCTTTTAGTGATAGCAGAAGTGCAGTGCATGAGTACTTTGCATTCCCTCTAGCCTGTTTAACTAGACTAAGGTATTGGATTCTGTGACTGTCTCCTGAAGGACTCATCCATTGAAATTACTGGGGACCTTCACTGATGTCAGTAAGGGCTCGCCAGTCTTTAACAACTTCAGCTAGTATCTCCCTGTTATTTCCCAAAAGAATAAAAGCTATTATGCCAAAACATTAACACTAAATGACAACAAATGCACAGGCCAATTTAATAGAGACAACCTTGCAATAGATGTGGGAAAACCATCTTCACAGCTGCAGTGCTCTACACCAAAGGAAGTACCATTACCAGAAGAACAACACATGCTGAAAATGAATTTTTCTTTAGTTACATATTCCTTTTTTATATATTAGAAATTAAAAAACTGAAAAATAAGATTCCCAAAAATCCTGTTAAAAAGGAAAAAAACAACAAAACCCCCCCATCTCTAATGTCTTTCATTTGTTCCTCCTACCATCTCTACTTTCAGGTCTATACAACATACAATGACTCAATCCTTCAGAGATTCCCTGCTGTGCCTGTTCACATGCAGCAAACGAACTAAAAACAGTTCTAAGAAGTCTCAATCCCTAAGTGACTTTGTGTATAATCAACACCCTTTTTTCAGCACCTTAGCAATCCTTTGGTGCTACTACTACTAAAAACTGTCTCTTAAAATTATATTGTAACCTCCTCATACTCTGCTAGCAGCCTTAATCACTTTTTCTTAGGGATTCAGAAGCACCTCTGGTAATCAGAGTCTTTATCTTCTCTGATTCCATATCTTCGAAAGCAGATCAAGGTCACATATGTGAAGTCCAGAACAGAATTACATTTGACTGAGGTTATTGCTAGAAAAAGACACAAAGTATATACACTTCCATATTATATCTTTTTTGCAAATAATGAATTTCCTTAAGAAAAACATGGTGCTTTTATTTCCATTGCTTCTGTTTTGCTACCTTGTACATCTCTGCTTAGACATTTGACAGGAAATTTACTTCACTGGTCAATGGATGAGCACTTCTAGTACAAGCCTCTGCATAATACAGAACTGGATTTCCAAAAGGTTCTGCCAGAACCCTCCATGTGAAGCTCATGAGAACATTACTTTATTTGCAAACATCTTGCATATCACTACACTTTCGTTTTAGTATCACAACAACAAAAAAAGGAAAACATTTAGATATAAAAGCCACACTACTGATTCTGCAGAAAAGAGCGAAAAAAAATAAAGGAACTCAATTCAAACATGGCCATGCAAGTTACTCTCATTTAGTTTATTATACCATCCAGATTTGACCATTATATATTTCTTGCAAGTCCTTGTACAACTTCTTATGCATTGCCTCAATTTACACCATAAACCATACTTAGATATATGTTATGTTTCATAACTGCTGTTTCAACCATTAGTAAAACTAAGTTGCTAAATTGTTGGTAAGTGTGACTAACGTCTGGGTTCAATAGAAATTGTTTTTAGTGAATTATCATTAAAAAAATTTCACATGCAAAATGATAATATTTATTCATTCTAAAAAAGTTCAAAAGAGAATTCTACCAAAAAATTAACATGACAGGTGACAGCACCCACCTGATAAAGCCAAGTACTTGTGCAGTAAATCAGTTGCAATAATGGAATTTAAATTCTTTTGGGAATAAGTTATGGGCTGATTCCCTAAATATTACCCCAAGATGCAAAATCACGGTCAAAGTTTATTTGTTAAGTATGCTTTATTTTACAACTAGCAAATGTGTTTAATTTTGCCAGAAAGTAAAAAAAAAAAAACTAGATAAATTAATGAACAGTATTTCATTATTATTTTTTATACTTCGTCATATTCTACGCAGCATGTATTCTCTGTAGCAAAGCTAAGTGTGATATAAATTGGTTTAGAGAGAGTGTTTTTCAGACATTTAAGACATTAGCAGATTATGGTCCAAGAACACTCTCAAAGACCAGAATAACTAAGTTACACCAGTCATGTTCTGTAACAACCTAATGTCCTTGAGTTTTCTGTATTCGTCTGCAGTACCAATTGAGCTGGATCAAGTATGTATTGAAGAACCACACCTAACTTTCACATGGCTCCAAAATTTCCATACTTGGACTTAATTAGCACATTGTCCAAGTCAACACTTACTTGGCAGAATATTAGAAGACAGAATCACAGAAAAATATCAGCATTTCTCAAAAGATTATTAATTCCACCTTAATTGATCACTTACTAGTTTCATTTTGTAGAGCAGCTTCTTCCTTTTCAATTGTTACCAGTAAGTTTTCAGTGAGGTCTGCTCTTTTGCCCACAATTGCAAATCCATTCCAGACATACATCATTTCCTGACCAAAAAAACCAACAAAAAAAAACAACCCCAAAGAAAAAAAATGGTAAGACAAACTCAAGGAATTGCATAAATATTTAACTAAAGAATACCTCTGAAAAGGCTGTCGTAGAACATTTTGAGTACATAAAAATACTACAAAAGCTTGTTTTAAACAATACAAAAGGTCTATGAATAGAAAAGGAAAAATCACATTGAACATGTGTTGACAAAGTTAACCTGGGTTTCTAAGTTTTGAATGTTTTGGCACCATTTAAATGGATTCTACTATCATGTATTTTCACAGATCTTCAAAAATTAAACTGAACAGATATTATCACATGACAGTTTACCATCACCCACATAATACATCAGCAAAACTGGGTGGTTTAGGTTCAACTTGTGGCCTCTGCTGCATGAACTAAAGACTGAGCTGAAAGTAGTTTCTTTCTAAAGAATGGTAGGTAAATTTGGTGTGCATTTGAGTGTGTGCATGTATATACAGTATACCTATATAAGTATGCACCCAAAACCACTCTTGTGTTTATATATCTATAGATGCTCTAATCTATAGACCATTATCTTCCATACAGAACAAAACTGGAAGTAGATGCAACTTTCTGCATAAAAATGTGGTTCCAGTAGGCACATCCAACACATGATTTTAATACAATTTCTACAAAATCTTGTTGGTAAAAAACCAAGGCAAATCCTGGAAACAAATCTTTCCAGATACATCAGTACAACAGTATGCAATACGCTTGTTTTGATACATTATCACATTGTAAAGCTTAAAGAGAATGAGGGTTAATGCCAACCAACAAGGAGTTTCGCCAAGATCTTTACTCAGTCATCATAAACTAGAGTACTACTGTAATCACACCTCTGAAATATGAAGCCCAATGTCAATACAATACATTGTTGAAATATTTCCACTTGTATTTCTATTGTAAATATGTGGGTTTTCAGAAGGAGAAAAAATCCGACTCTATGAAAGTCTGAAACAGTGTTCTTAACACCATCAACTACATCATGCTAGGTTTACTTCAATTCTACAGTCCTGTCTAACTTATGCTTACAGAAATACACCATATACTATGTTTGGTTACGCCTAATCCATGATGAAACAATTCTCAAATGAAAAGATCCTGGATTTGACAGCAAGACCAAATATATACACTTACAACCTACATGCATTCTGCTGTACAAGCCTAAGCCAACTTTATCACTCAGGTCCTCCCCATGCAATTTAATATAGAATGGATTTTAGAACTGGTAAATTGATTTTCTTTTGATTCTTCTTTCTGTATCAATGAGCTTTAACATAAGAAACTCCTTGAATTATGTTTTTCAAGTACAGATGTTGGTAAATTGTGGATGTACAAAGATTTTAGCATACACATATGAAAAGTATCATTGCTGTGCACATATGAACAGACTGTGCAATACTAATGCCTCTGAAGTTAAATATGGGAAATTACAAGAGCATTTATAAAGTATCTTTAATATCTGCACATTTTACTCAGACTCATTATAAGGAGAAAACACATAAGACAAAAAAAAAACCAACCACCACTCTTCATTTTCATCAGAAGAGCAGAAAGTACTGAAGTACTCCTTAACTTCCTAATGAGTCCAGAAGACAAGGACTAAGATCATGCCAACCTAAAGAATGTGAATGCAGGTTTCTAGCTGAAAGGCGACTGACAGCCTCATGTGGCAACAGCAATCATTCTCTGTATGACTGAACTTTCACGTGAAATATCTGGCGCTTGTTTCGGACTGCTCCTAGTTGGTTGTATGATACAGCCCAATACTTTTCACAAAAATCCCACTGCATGAATGCAGTACTTCTTAAAAAAAAAAAATTAACATGCAGATACATAATACCTGACAATATCATTCCTTCCCTCTATAATGAAGTATACTGATTTCTTTTCTGTTTGAAAAGGATGAAAACAAAGAACAAATACCAAGGCAGGCAGTATCAGCCTCACTGGTTGAGGACATGCATAGCGTCGAGCTTTCCGTACTGCAAACTTCTCAGTTGGGATAGACTTTCCTGCAATTCTCTGTTTTAGACCATCCACTTGTCTATGAGAAGGAAAAATGGAGAACAGAAGTTGTTTATTGGTATTTTTTTCATCTCATTTCAGTTAGCAAGATTTACTGTTTGCCTCTGAAGTATAACATCGTAAAATTTCTTTACAGCACACAGAGCACAGCTGTAGGATATTTCTTTGCTGATAAAAGCAGTATTTTAAATATTCTAACGCTAAAAGCAAGGAGGAAAACCGAAAAGTTTATGGTTATAAGCAGGAAGTAAGTCACAGAAGACAAAGGCATAGGAGGAAAAAGTGTGCACATCCAGTTGCTTTATAAATGTTTACCTGAATAAAGACACTATGTCCTCACCAGTCCTCTTCAAATCATCCTCAGAAAGCATACAAAGAATTGCTGCCTTCTGGAATACATATATTGCCTATTTCAAAAAGAAACAGCATCATATTACCATATCTAATTCACTGCTTTCAATCACACTAAGAACTTAAATCTCTCACCCCAATTGCTGCAGCAAAGTGTTTCCAATAATTCTCAGGCAGATACAAATAAAAAAGTCTAACATTCTTTTTGTCACATAGTTAATGCTTTAATTTTATTTTCAATGTATTTAATAATTTTTTTAATTAGTTAGTCAGAAGATTAAAGATGTCTCCTACAAAGAACAGAAGTTATGAAGCAAACCACTGTTAAGGAGAGGAAGTTGAATGATCTAACTGTTCTAAAGTCCATTACTGTTATTATATGATCTATTACATGTATAGACATGCTTGAAAAAAACCATGTACTGATTCAAGGAGAGTTTAATAACTGGGTTATGCAGATGAAAAGAAAGAAATAGCCATAATCCTCTTCAAGACATTTGCACTTCATGTTGAATATACTATTCTCTTACTCTTTTACTAAGAATTAGATGCATATCCTTTTTTATTAGGCATAATAAAACAGTAATCTAGACAGGAAAAAACAATAAAATATTATTGACACACTGTGCTTGGTTCATGCTTTGAGAAACATTTTTAAAAGGAAGTTATCTGATAGCCCAGCTTTTCTTGTGTGACCCTGTCCCCAGCAGCCTTCTCATTTTGTGTCATGAAGCATCTGCTGAGTAGGTGTGTCTGTTTCTAAACAACAAACACAATTTCTTCAGCCAAGTTTTACTAGTGAGTGTTAGAACTTGACTTGAAAGACAAGTTAACAGTTTTCCCATCCCTTTTCGTTCTCTCAGTTCAGGCAAGGACCTCTGGTTTTGACCAATGCATTGCTGCTTATGGCTCTGGTGCTTAAAAACATGAAATAAAAATTCATCCTTAACCACACAGTTAAAACATTTTGGTACCACTGTGTCTCTGCTTATGAGTTTCACAAGAAGGCAAAAGTGACACTCACTGTGCAAACTGAAAAGTAACTTTAACTGTAGAGATCACTGTCACAACAATGTCCACCTGACGATTTACCTTAGACCACCTGCTCTCTTTGCTGAGCAGGTCTGCATACCGATATGCTTGAAGCCAGTCCTGCTGGAAGGTGTAGCACCACATCAGTTCCCAGTAACAGAGATGATGGATCTGTTTCCACTCCTGCTGTGCAGCTATGCAGTCTTGGAACCTCAATTGTGCCTATGAGTAGTTAAGGAAGAATAATGAAAACTGGCTCAATTACAGCTCCATGTGAGACTCATGCCTAATTACAGAGCAAATTCTTACCTAGCACCCAGGTGGAGAACACCTGACAAGTTAAATGAGTTAAACTTCCCTTTCAGTCTCACTTAGGGAGGACTGGAATCAACACAGTAAACGTGAACAGGGGGAAGACCACAGTTATCAGCCCAACTAAAATAAACTTAGATGAATTAATTATTTTTTCCCCTCAGGTTGAATATTAAACTAATAAAAACCTTAGAAAGACAAAACTGATTTACCTTTTCAAAATTTCCTTTCAGTATATCTATTCTGGCAGCATAAAATAGAATAATTGAACCCTTGAAAGAAGATGATAAAAATAATCAGTTAGGATTTTGAGCTTAGGGAAGTATATTTCTGTTCGAAAATTTACTGAAAATACGCACATTGGGAAATTTCTGGAGGTAGGGTTCAAGGAGACCGTCTGCTTCCTGAAGGTTGGCTTCCCCTGTACCTAGAAAACATAACAAACTAACTTCAGTGTACTTAAAAACCCCCAAGTTTCACACATTAAGATTTTGTTTTCAAATCGTATTATGGCTGATAGATCAATGGATGATTGCTTTTATGTGAAAGCAGAATTATTTCATCATATTGTGTTTCTATAAAACTAAATTTTTTTCCCAAAGGTACTAAGTGCTTTTAAGATACTAAATGTCTAAGTAGAAACAGACTAGAATTATAGGAATAGTCTATAAACTGTTCCATTATAGATCCTAGTTATATTTTTAAATCCCTTTAATTACTTTAGCAAGTTAGGAAAGCGTTCCTCAGCCGCCTCTTCTAATTTTGAACTCACTAATGAAATACAAGTGATACTGGAAGAAATGAAGTTCTCCTTAATTTCATGATGAGCTTGAGGGACAAGAACTAAAATACTTGAAATTTAAAGAATGTGAAAATATATGGCAAAGAAGCATACAAAATTAATTACGACTTTCAGCTCTATGTGGCAAAAGCATTTAATTCTGGGTGTATAGGCTTTTTTATGGAGATAGTTTTCACAATATCTGATGTTAATTTATGGATAATGACTTTTCTGAACTTAATACTGTTTTACAATATTTTGCTGTCACAAGTTGAGACAGCCATGCAAATGGAGCAAGGTGTTGGTATAATGCTATCTACCCTCACTGTTTCTGAAGACATAGCTTTGTGACAGATATTAATTTCAGATCATAATTCAGCATACAGCAAACTCCTATTTGGCCACGATTTTGAAATTCAGTTATAAAAATAAATCACAGTATTTTAGATAAGGTGTAGCATGACTGAAAAGCTACACAGTGGGTCTCACCAAGTATTAAGGAGACGTAAGTATGATAAACCAACAGGGTGAAAGTACACAGAATGGCCCTCAAACTGCTGCCAGATGCGCCTTCCCGTAGTTGGCAGAGGCCCAACTCCTAAGAAATATCACAAACACATGCAGAATTAACTATGAGTATACAGAATTACTATTAATTTTTTCTAGCTAACCGAAATTCAGTTTTCCTTTCAGATGTAAGTATTTCATAATTCAGCACTTTATCACCTCAAATCCAACACAACCCTCTACCAAAATAGTTCTATCACAGCTAATCGCACTCAGAAAGGAGAAGACTAATCTAACTGAATAAAATCACCCATGCCTTTCAGTGCTCTGGTGAAATAGGAAATCCACATGAACCATGCAGGCACACAGGTCTACAACCCTTCCCCATTATTTTCTGACTATGAGCCTTTCAGAATAACACCCTTCAACCTACATTCGGTGGGAAACTCCCACAGCTGTTGCAGTGCTACTTTTTGGTGTAAAGCTTCCTTCACAGAAAACCCTGGTTATCCTCAATTCTCTTCCATCAAGTCAGCCACTGCTTTGGTGGTTCTGACTAAAATATTACCTCTGCTGATACATCAATGTCTAAAAACAGATCCAGATTCATGGAACTTTATGCAGCTCTCAACACTTGAGACTTCCCTTACTGTCCAGTTTAGACCCACTACATAACAGCTTGACTAATTGGGGGATGTTGAGATGAGCTCACAGCTTCCCTGCTCAAGAGCAGTGACTCTTCAGAAGCATAATTTTGCCTCAAAACAAATATTAACAGATCAGTTTATTGCACAGCAATTTGACGAATTATAGGAGAACACAAGCATCACAGCAAAATGCCTGTGATTATATTCCAAAATAGTTTGTTCTTTCGTTTTCAGCCTTTATTGCTTTTTCAGTCAGGGAAAAAAAAAGGGGAATTATGGAAGAGCTTCAGCTTGAACCAGGTCTTTCAGAGGGAGAAACAGAACGAACAGGTCTCTAGTGAAATCTAATTTTACGAAAGGAGAACCATATTGTGGACAAGCTACCAGTGGTAAGGCCATATAGACCATATGCTACCATATGTAGCATTAATAACTTGAAGTTTAGTTACGTACAGTTCTGTGGGTTATTTTGTTACGGGTTTTTGGCTTGGGTTTTGATTTGTTTTTTTTTTTAATTTCTTATGGGCATTAGAAGGAGTTTTAAAGAGCTCTAAAATATTTACAAAACAAGGGTAGGTTTACAAAACAAGGCTAAGGCTACAAATTTTTTTCTCACCCATTAGAGAAAGATATACCTAGATTCCAGGGTGACACACAATATTCAGAAATTCTTTCTTCCAAAGAAATGGGCTGGGATTTTGGGTGGCAAAACACAGAACCATGATTCTTCCCCCCGTTACTGGTATGAGAAACATTAATTTCTGTCTACATCAACTAGAAAAGAAAGGTGGTATTCTCTACTTAAGGATCAGTAAAAGGATAAAAAATTGCATCAGAAAAATCTCCTCTGAAGCAGTCTGGTAATTTCCCAATGGTTGTTAAAGAGCAGGGTATCACCCTATGTGCTTTTGTGCCTGTATCACCTAGCCCATTTATCTTTTTAACAAAACTAAAATACTTATAAACAATAGAGATTATACTTTTACTGTGAAATATATTGCATTAAATCCATCCAGTCTTTATATGAGAAGAAGTTCATTTGAAAAAACAGTATCAAATCAAATACCCTATTGCCAGAAAAGCCAATAAATTCTAAAAGTCGAAGGATCCTTCCTGGTAAAAGTGACAGCATCTGAAATATATTTAAAAAAAAAAAGGATAATTAAAAACATGTACACTTCAAAAAAATGTAAAATTGCTACAAATATGAACAGAAAAGGCCAGCTACTATGTTAAATGCTATTACACATTAGTAAAAAAGTCAAACACAAAACAACTTGAAAGTAGACATGTGTGCTCAGAATTCTGATGACCATCCAGCATGAAAAAAGCAAGACAGAGTCCAGCTGTTCTTCTATCTTCAGCTGGTCAGAATTGCTTGAAAATTGTGGGTCTTTTGGAATGAAAGTATTATATCTATTTTACTATTACTTACAACCAACAACTGTCATCTTCCTTTACCATTATTTCATTTCACTGGTAGTATCACAAAAGTATCTACTTGTTCCTCCTGTGGGACCACTGAATTAGCATATCAGCAAGCATAATGGTTTTAGAAATAGTGGCTTGTACCATCTTTTTTTAGCCCTATATTATATGCACTTTTGTTCCCTCTGTAACTGCATCCTCCATATCCCACACAACAGAAAATGTATAATCACTATAACCACCTTTTCAGTGACCATTAAGCAGAAGGTCTATTTGAGCTTTTAAAAAGCTCCATTCACCCTAAAACCTTCTGCCCAGACACCTTTTGAGTTAAGCCTTCTAGTCAGAAGACTCCATGAAAAACAGGAGACATCAGAGCATTTATAAACACAGTTGCTTGAATTTTAAAGACTGGTGCTGTCAGACATGAGTTCTTCTGACCATACTCAAAATTGGCCATCTCCAGACTAGAATGATACAGAAATTAATATATTGGCAGAAATCAACTTTCACTGTTGCCACGACAGATGTGAAAAGGTAACTGTAGCAAATTGTAAAGAAAATGCAATTTTCTTTTGCACAATCTCAGGAAACTACTGCTCATTTTTCTAAATATAATCATCTATGTGAATCTAGAGCATGTCACTGAAGCAAAAGAATGGGATACATGAGGGAGCTAGAATTAAATAGTCAGTCCAGGTATCCTATAACCAACAGCATAAGCATCTTAAAAATTCCTTTTACACACAGGTAGATACAGCTGCTTTTCCAACTTCAGATATACATATGTTAGTTACTACCAGAGAATGAAACAGCCCAGAATAAACCAGCAGAAACATCTCAGAAAGCATGCATGCCAGAAGCCTCTGTTATTTTCATATTGCGTAAAACCTCTAAAGCCTGTGACTCCATATTACAAATGTGTAAATATTAAATCAGTTACAGTACTGTATATGCAAACAAGACAGTCCTATAGAATGATCCCAAAAGACCTTCTGTAGTGGAAGAAATCATACCAAGTTGAATGCTCCAATTCCAAGTTTTACTCCTCCTTCAAACTGGTAGTAAGTTTCAATTTTGCTTTTGTTCCCCTGAGTCATCTGTAGCACCTGATGACATTCTCTTGCGATGGAGAAAAAGGAGTGGGGAGGGGAAACATGACATAGAAATTATATTACGTATAATTACTATGATTGCTAAAAATATATTTCTCTTTATTTTGGGGGCATTAATGCCACTTGAATTGCTTATACCAATGTTGAAACTAAGTGTTTTCTAATAACTTACTTGTATATTTGGTAACTCGTCCTAATTTTGAGGCCACCTTTGATAAAATTGATCATATTTTCATCCTGGAAGAAAAAAAAATTAATTGTAAAATATTTTGCATTCAGCTACCACACATAACACATACATAAAAAACTTCCAGCTACATTTATATTTATTTCTAAGTTAATGCTCAGTGGAAACTCTAAAAATGTTTTTTGGTTACTAGATGCACCTCTAAGACTGACATTACTGTTGCTTTAAGCGGTCATGGAAACACCTCTTCGCTGCATGTTACAAATTTTAAAACTGAAGAGAGAGGGGAAAAAGAGGGTCAAACTGTCACTTTTAGCAGAATTTGCAATGTATATAAGAGAACTAAGAAAGCTCTCCACCAGATGGTGCTGTAGGAACTGTTTAGAAAATTTGGAAACGGCGATTCTCACAAACAAGCCTACAGAAACTGGCAGAAGACAAACTGAAGAATCCCCTGAACAGATGAAATCCCATCGCTGATCAAAAGTAACCACACATATTAATTAATATATGTGCTTACTAACCTCTAGAAAAATCAAAACAAAGCCACAATGTACTAGCCATCAAAACCAAATTCCTGAAAAGCGAGACGGTATCAGTTCAACCGGTTGGGATTTTTTTCTCCTAGAATTCACACAAAAGGGGAACATGTGCTGGCATTTCAGAAATACACATTTAAATACTTAGGGGCTGTATAAACGATATGCAAAATGAAAAAGCACCAAAAAAAAAAAAGCCTCAGAAAAGTGAACCAAAGGAAATTCTAGCTTTTATAAAAGGATCACCATTTCAAAAGACTTCATCTGCTTTGTCTGCAAGTCTGAACCCCCAAATGCAAGTGTTTCAGTAACAGCATTCTAATTCCCTCTTTATGAGTGATTACATTTTTGTTATAATTATCCTCACATGAACAATGATCAGCCAAAGATGAAAAATACGGGGCAGAACCGCAATCAGCAGAGCGGGGTATTACAGTCAAAAGCAATACAGAGGTGGTGTTTTAGAAGAAAATATACATCTAAAGGGGTTTTTATGATTTTATACAGTTCTAACTCACCTCCTTCAACAACTTTTTCAAAATTCTCTTCATGCTTAAAAAAGATGCCACCCACCAAACAAAAATAAAGAGGGTTGCTTCCATTTGGTTAGTAAAGGAGAAAGCCAGTTATAGGAAAGACTGGTATTCCACTAATAATATTTCCTGACACTTCTGGCCAAACAGTAGGTCAAGTAGTTTATAAATATTTGCCAAAGGAGTTATCTGACCTTAGTATCTATGTTCCTCACTTGTTTCTCTTAATTTATATTGGAAGAGATTATCTAAAATATATTGAATAAACATTTGTTAAACACTCACATACGTTAAAAAAGTATGACTAACAACTCCTGTTTTCAGAAATCAAATTTCAAATTGAATTTGAAAACTCTGTAGTATGAAGTCCTTGAACCACAACCTAAATCAATAGCATCTGACAGCATAAAATACCAGATCTTTCTGTGAGCTGTTACTTCAGCAATGATAAGGCATGCTCATTTTATAATCATTCATCACTATACTATTCCTGACACCACAAAGTGCATAGAGAGCAAGACGGAATTGGAAATTACTGTGTAACAGCTAAAGGTTTGTTAGTTGGGAAGCATTCTACCCATTAGTGCAAAAAATTACTCACATTTTCAAACAACACACTTCGTCATACTTGAACATATTTTTATACAAGCACTGGACACTGTCCAATGTGATTCAAATTATTTAAACATACCGTAACCTGTATAAAACTACAATATAGCTGGGGGTGATACCCTGGTACCTGAATATCAACAACATCTCTGGTTGTTCATATAAACAAAGAGAGGACTTTGCTGAGCAGCACAGGATTTACCATACTTCCAATCACTGCCATGAAATAATATTCACTAGCAAAAGGTTTATTTTTAAATAGCACATCTATTGTTGAAATGATGTTTTACAAGTACTAATTTCTCTCCATTACACGGCCACACAAAATCAAAAATTGACTTTACCTGCACGAAGGTGAGAGCTGCTTTCTGTAATAAGCATTCAGCGTAGCAGATTTCAGCATGCATTTCCTCTATATAAGAAAGAAAAGTTATTTAGTATCAGCAAAGTCATTGTCAATATTGTCTTCTTGGGGTCAATGGAACGAACAAAATGCTGCCAAGACAAGAAAAAAAAAAAGCAAAATTCTGCTGTTGCCATTTTGATAACTGCTGAGTAATAGCTGTAACACACAAATCCCAACAGAATTCTTCTATTTCCCTTCTTCTCAGACAAAATCTTGTCCAAACTGACCTCGGTCTATGGCAAAAGCTACTTGACATTCTGGTAGATAGTCCCCTGTACTTTTCATTGATTCTAAGCTTAACTGCCTACAGCAATGAAGTCTTTCAGCCCTCCTTCCATGTCTTACAAGAAACTTCTGGACATGAATGGCAACCCTCACTGAGGGTTTTCCTGTGTCCACTAAGACATTATGAACAGGTTTTCACCAAGTCATGCTCAACAAACTGAAAGCCCCAGGCAGACTTTCTGTCTTCATGCAGCACTAAAGTACATTTGATTTAACACACATGACACGAGTTGCTCTGCACCCATGCTGCAAGACCAGCCACATGCACAAGGCTGCTCTATGTACAGTGCATACGTGGTGAGTTTGATGTGTCCAAGTATTAAAGAGGATTCTTGTGCCAGGTTAGAAAAAAATGCATACTTGATTCTGCCCGAATCAGAAATAGGAGATCAGCATTTTCAGAGCCATGAACAATGTACTGATACCATTTCCCAAAACACCTTAAGGCAAAACAGACAAGCACAAAACTTGTTAATATATTCCAATTCCAATGCAACTAATGACAAGGATGTATTCTCCGCATGAATGATTCTTAAACTTTTGGGAGCTTAAGTCAAAAAAAGGAAATTTCTCTTCAGTCCCACAATGTGTTGTGAAAGGCATTCCTTTCTTAATTCATGCATGCTCAGAGACAAAAAAATTGGGCTGAACTCCCCACTAAAGCTTTGCATTCAAATTAGAAAAAAAGAGATTATATACTTGGTTTATATGTTTATTACTGTTAAGACACTGGTCAAGTTACAGAGTTAAGTAAATTTGTTCACATTGGTAGGGTAGTTTTGAGCTTTTTTCACTTTTTTATATTAACCGTATAATAATCCACTTACCTTCACTCAACTGATCCACTGTCTGTTTAGAAACTAGATTAGACAAGGATTCCACCACTGTGCTTCTCTTCCTGAATCTAAATAAGTTGTGCATGGAAGAAAAGAAACCCATATATTTCAACACAAATCTGAATTTAATTATTGAAATTCTTAATCATTTCCAACCAAAATTTACAGAGATTTTTAGCAAAATGATCATTTGCCAACTGTTTCATTTCTTTCAGAAGTCTAAAAACTTCTATGCTTCTAGGCTAAAAAGCCTAGCAACAAATGAATGTTTGCAACTTCAATTCATCTAGTTTAAATGTATAACTTCAAACCCACTTCCACTCACCAGCTGCAGAGGCGTCTCTGACACTGGACAAGACACTTGAGCTGGACTTTGAAGTTTTATGAATTGCTTTTTTCTGTTTCTTAAACTTGCACTCAGAATGAAAAAATCAGAAGGAGCTTCGTTTTCAACATAAACTCTTCGCATTTTATGGTGGTTTATGCCAGATAAAATACTAAAACAATCACATACTATACTTCCAAGAGATCTCAACTGTACATGTATTAATTCCAAAAATTAATTTGTCAACTACTTACAAGCAACTCAGCTTTATGAAGAAGCTAAAGAAAGAATTCTACATTCAGAAAATTAATTCACTGTGTAAGGCAGGGAGTCACTGATTAAAAATACTAAGCATTAGCTTATTATATGTTTACACTACTCTTCACACTGACAATTGTGGTATTCTGAAAACAAGATTGTGATACTACACATTAACATAATGCATACAAGAAAAGAGTCAATTAAGGTACACGTAGTTCTGGTAAATCTTCACCTTTGAATGTTTGATTGCCTTTCTCTTGCATTTTTATGAGTTTTGCAATAGACTAGACAGAGTACTTATGAATTAAAGTTCATATCCTGCAGAGATGAAATTCTTTATTGAAGCTCTCTAGACTACAGGGATATCTAATCTTCAGACATACTAAACAACACAATTCAGATGAAACTGCATATTGATAGCACACCTCAAAAAGATGAAGGAACTGCTGACCCTTTCTTTTCTTTGACAGTATCTGATAATTTTTTCTCATTTCCTTTGTTGGTTTGTTTTTTGGGGTTTTTTGGTCATTGCTAAGATGATGATGTTAAATCTCTAAACTAACATTTGGCAGTCACTTCTTGGGAGATCATTTGTGACAAATTATGACCTAACCAGTATGATGAAGAACTGGTAAAGCAGAAATAATTTCTATTTTTGTCTATTTTGAGGTTTGTTTAACATTTTAGCTTTTACAATCCATTTCCTAAGGTTTTTTTAATTAAAAAAAATTATCAATAATAACTTTTATTTTTTATTCTTTTTCATTACTGTCTAATATTTTTTCTATTTTTGTCTATTTTGAGGTTTGTTTAACATTTTAGCTTTTACAATCCATTTCCTAAGGTATTTTAATTTAAAAAATTATCACTAATAACTTTTATTTTTTTATTCTTTTTCACTACTGTTCAAAGAAAGACCAGAGGCAAAATGTTCAGTTCAAATAATTTCTGATGTGAGTAATAACTCTTTAATTTTAAGGTAAGCTAAACACATTTGTAACAATAATAAAAAACTTCATTTGGTTTCTAGAAGAAATCTTAGAACAAGCTTAATTGTATTAGACAATTGGTTCAACTTTTGGAAACAACTCTTTAAAATAGATTGTTTTCATGCTGAAAGGAAAAATTCAAAATATAGGCCTTCAAATGGTTGGAAAACAAAAAGTTACAGTTGGCAGTAGCTCAGACAGTTCAATCATGTAAAGTCAGCTTATATGTAGGTGGCATAGCGAACCAAACATTTAATTGACTTTAGCAGCTATTAATACCCAGACGCGACAAGTCTGTTGTTTCCACAACACTATGTGGAAAAATATCCTCACCGGTAATAATTGTGCAGTGGGACTTCACCTTTACAACTTTAGATCACTATCATACAGACAAGAGTCTGCTTTAAAAGCAGAGAACTGGGGTATCTCATGAAGAATGCTTATTGGATTTAGTATCTCATAACAGTCATTGCTTGGGCTTACCTTTGGCAGGTTTGTAAAGCTTCCTTCATTGTAGAAATTCCCATTTGTATATCCTGCTGTTCAAAGGTCATAGCAGCTTGCATAACTAAAATAGTGCTGTATCCAAGTGCATGGTACATACTATCTTTGGACCTAGGGAAAACAAATCTTGTGCATTTAAGCAACACTTTACAATACAAAACTAAATGCAGAGGCACACATATTAATTTGTGAAAAGACAGAAGAATTAAGCAGGAAAGTAACAGACATCATAACATAACCTAGCAATATAATCTTCCCATGGATGCTACAGTCTGCCTCCACAGGACACTGTCACAGAAAGTTCCAGAAAATATCCCACTAGGGTTACACAAACATTTACACTACATTAAATACCATTTATATTCCACTGGTATATCTATTTAATTTAGTTAAGCCTTGACATAAATACTCATTCACATACTTCCACTTAACTGAAGTAAGGACTAACTAAGGTTCTTCTAACATTATTACATGATCCAATGACAAAATGTGCATTTGTGTAATGGAAATGTCAGTACGCACATATGGTCAGCTCAGCATAAAAGACTACACTGAACTAGTCTGGCTTTCACAACATAATTATACCATTACAAAAGCAATTGTTGGAAAGTGCTTAGGGAGATCACATACAATTGCAGCAGCATTATTGCCTACATTATGTCAGGCAAACTCAGGTTTTGCCTAACCAAGTTTCATGAAGTTCAGGAAAATGAAGACTGCATACTCCTTTGGCAGCCACTGTGGGTACTGTACTAGTGATGTACATTCTCCCAGTGTCCAGTTTGAACCTCTTAAGCCTCATCTTGTGGAAACTTGTCTCTTGCTTTACCATCTGGCACTTTGGAGAAGCATGCCTCTGCAACTTTCCCTCAACAGATCCAGACTGCTACTAGATTAATGCCCAAGTCTCCTTTTTGTCAAGCTAAACCAAATCCATCTGAATGAGTTGTATGTTCTAGATATAACATATCTTCTAGATACGCTGCTAGCTCTCTATTGGATCATCTCCAGCTTCCTCAACATCTTTTCTTCCTTCTAAATCAAGGAGCCAACTACCAAATGCAGTTTCGAAGACAGAAATCTTAACCAAAGACAGACCTCTGGGCTAAGTTTTTATTTCTCAAATACATCAACACCCTACAATTTTAAAATTATTAGTTAAAAAGGACTTAACTTTCAATAAAAGACTTTTTCAGTAAAACATTTGGTTTTTTTTTTAAAGGCAGCTTTTTGTTTCTCTGCTAGGATAGGCCAACCTCTGTAATACACTAAATAATAAGCTCAAAGTTTATTAGCAAACATCAACTAAAACAAATAATTTGCTGTACATAAAAACACTAATACAAAACAAGGAGGTTTTCTGTTTTACAATGAAGAATAAAATATACAAAAAAATGTATGCAATATGTGTGTGCATGTATCTAGAAGTACACTAAGACACAATCCTTGCATGCAGAACTTACTTTGCAATAGTACCAAAAATAGTTTTAGCACACAGGCAAGCGCAGGTGGCCTTTCTCAAAGCATTGCTCTATTACAATTAACACTACACAATGCTCAGAAAAGAGTGCTTGAGTCTAACTATAGCTACTTTCAAAAGATGATATCCCTGCCTACCGCCTTCCTCACCTGAGCTCTCCATACCACTGAAAGCGAACACTTGACAGCTGTGCCATCCTTCTGAAGTTTCATTTAAAGCTGTTCTTGAACTGTTCATACAACACCAACACATCACTTTTAATCCATTCTTACTAGCATCAAACTGCAGAGCAAGAACATTACCTTGCTCTGTTAATATAGGCTACATACCTCTCCTGCCAGTACATCCCTCAATATAATGATGTGCTTCTTTCTGACACACACAGGAGAATGGCAGATGTGGTTCAGATCCCAGTCCTAAAGATCAGCCACCCAGACTGCCTCCCCACGAAGTCACAGATAAGATAGGTTTCACTTGTGAACCTCTTCATATTCTCTAATTCCCTACATCTGCACTGCCATGCTTTTCTTCTCAGTAGAGCAAAAGCAAGAGGGGAACAAGCAGAATTAGAAGAATGAAAGATGAGCTTAAAGATAAACACCAGGCTCAAACACAATATAAAACACAACCAAAACAGTATTCTGGAGTTTTGTTCCAGTTTTTCCGTATTGTCAAAAGTAGTTTCATCGTAGAAATTATTTGATCAAAGGCGCATTTGAATAAGGTCTTGCTCCCCAGCTTTTCCCATCTAAGTTAGAGAAGACAGCTTGAATGATAAACATAACAACTCAGTGCTTCATCAACAGTTTTTGAGCTAGTGTTAACAACCCAAAAAATAAATAAACCCCAAATATGGAGAAATGCTTTTGGACAAAAGAGAGTAAGTTAAAGCTACTATCTTCAGGGACTAGATACTACCTGTTTAATTAATCTTCAGGGACTAGATACTACCTGTTTACAATAACTTCAGCAAATAACAGAATCTCACCACGGACGAAGCAGTTCCAATGCTTCAGAGAACTTATTGTTCAGAAATAAGTTCAGTGCCATTGAACATTCTTCCAGAGCACACTTGAGATCCATCTTGGATGCCCTAAAAAATAGATAGTTTATTCAAACTGTAAATATAAACAAAAAATGAAAATATATCTTTTCCTTATGTAAAACAGAAGGTTTTTTGTAGCAATTTTGTTTTATTTAATTTTCAAAATTCAGCTTTTCAAAAACAAGTCATATGCTTAATACTTTATCTCTGCTACACAGGTGCGCCCTCTGCATTTTAAGTGATGTTGACAGCTTTGCCCTCCTATTCTTACCAGAAAAATTCTCAAAATTTATCACTGTGTCCAAGCTCTCAATCTTTCCCATCAGTACAAATGCTGTTCCAGACTCTGTATTCATATTGGAATCCCAAGAGAGGTGCCAAGATATTTTCATCAAAAGAAGCAGTAAACAGACACTCATTCAGCAAACAGGTATACTAAAAATAGTCCTGTCAGAAACCTGTAGCTATGCCAAAAGCTTTTGTTCACCTTAATTCACTTCAAGTAAAATCACTTGCACTTTCTTAAGCAGAAACCATCTAAACAAACACTTTCTTCGGCCAGTGCTGCCTGAAAGACTCAGGAGCACTCACAAATTATTCCATGGGCCAAACTGGGCACAAACTGGACAATCATGATAGTGATGTATAGCTAGAAGCTACACAGTCATCAATGTGCACAGCTGGATCTGAAAAAGATAATCTCTCTACAGCTTTAAAACAAAAGGTTTAAACTAGATAATGGGCTTTATCCAAGTAAGGTTAAGCAGTGGTAAGCAACAGATCATGTCAATGAGATAAATATTTAAGTACTGACCAGAAGAGAAGAACTCTAAAGGAGGAATTTAAGAAGAGATGAGAGCAGCTGCTCTAAATCTAACAGTAGCACACACAGAGAACAAAGAATGAGGTGGACATGAAAATATGACTGGACAGGCAACTTTTTTACCCTCCAAAGAACAGTGCTAAGAAAAAAAAAAATACTCATTTATAAAGACCAGAAGTTTTATAAAACATTCTATTTTATTAGCTAATTCCAGGAATACCATCTGCTAGCAAATAATTGCCAAATAACTATTTTTAGCTAGATTTAAAGACTGATTTTTTTCTAGTACACAAGCAAGGACCTGAGTTAGTCCTTCAGTAACATCATCTCTACCGACGGTGTGTTCCCATGCTTCTGTATCTTCATTTCATATTTGTGTTTAATGGAACTCTTTCACTCAGTTCGTGTCTAGTTAGGTAATTCCTTCCATATGCTCTGCCTTTCCTGCTAGGAAGAATGGTTAGTTGCTTTCAAGAGGTTTTCAAGAAAGTACAAAAAAAGAGTGGGAGGAGAGTGAGGAAAGGAAATTTCCATTCTTTTAAATACCAGATTGGCAGTGGTTGTCTTTAGGGGAGAAATAAAAAAAAACACCACCATCAACAAAACACCAGTAACTGACATTCGCATCTACTAGACAGCAAGAATGAGGTTTTATTCTTTCATACTTGCACACTGAAACTATTTTGTGACTAGCACTGAGGCAGTGGCCTGTTCCAAGTGCCTCTCCATACAAACGCTGTGCAGATTCTTCAAAATTACAGAGGACAAGTGGCCGTTTTGGTCCTCTCTGCCTTGCAGCATGTTTACTAACTCTGCGGTGGGCCAAGAACTCTGTCAACTATGGGAATAGAAAAACCCAATGTGAGGCCATGATCTGCTACACAGAGTACGGAGAACTACAAACAGTCATCCGAAATCAGAGAAGGAAGAGAATGGTAAGTGAGACACATATAATCATACAGTTCATAATCTGAGGGAAGGTGAATCATTGTTAACTACAGGTAATTTAAAAACTGATTACTGCTTTATACACCTAGTTTCAAAGTATTTGTGTTCAGCCTCCAAAGAATATGCTTCTCATATGGGAAGAAACTGCAGAGAAATAGATTAAAGTACTCCACTTTAAGTAATAGATTACAGTACTCCACTGCAGTACCACTTTTCCAAAGGCAAGAAGCAAGGTGTAAGAGCAATGTTTTGTTTCCAACTGCTTTACTAGGCCTCATCTTAGTGAACAGAAATACATTTTCTATACCTGTATGTTGTGAATCTCCACACTTCCTACCCCACAATCAGCAACTGCTGGAATTTCCCCTCAAAGGAAAATTTAATCTTTACTTCATTTAACACAGCCATGGATGTGATGGCATTTTAGCTGCAAGTGTGGATGGTTTGCCATCAGGCTTCCTTTCATACCACCAGCTCTAGCATCACCACAGTACATATCAGTGTTTGCAAAATTATTCCATATAACAAGGTTCCTTAAACAACCTGCCACCATGTTAAAACTATGTTTTCCTAATTAAATGAGTAAGGAGCAGATGTCTCCAGCACTTATCACTTTTTTTCCCTCTATTACCGGCTAGTTCCCCTGATGCTGCCTATATGTGACCAAAGCCTGCACACAATACAAACACTATTCCTTAAGTTAATGTATTTACTGTTCCCTACATCAAGCATGCTTATGAAGTTACTCTGCCACTTCATTTATAAAACTTGGGAAGCTAGTTTTTTCAAACTGTTATTTCTGATAAATGAATCATATTCTCTACAAGACTGCCTCATTCCTGTTTCATTACTCTTCACATGTATTTTCTACTGTTTTCCCACATCCTGCAGCAGAGTAATTTAACCAGAAGGATTCATTTCAACTCAGATTCATAACTTGATACCAGACCAGTCAGAAGAAACAAGCACACTGACTCAGAAGCAACTTGGCTATCTCTGCTGGCATTTCTATGCAGAGGCTCAGAATAAGCACATTTCCTCTTCTACTCCCAAAACATCACAAACCAATTTCTACAGCAAGCTACCAGACTGACGAACAGTTCAGCCAGTAATGCTGACTCACACTCTCTTTGTGACTCATGTTATTTTCCTTCTATCTTATTTTTTTCCTTACCATTTTCCTGGAACTGTCAAGAATTTTACACATTTTATCACATTGGATAAGCATATTCTTTAATTTACCCCAGAGCAGATTAAATTAACACTACTTCACTGACATTAGTAAGGATTTTAAACCTAGTAACGTTACTACGGATTTTACACTCGGGGTCATGGTTTAACCCAAGCTGACAGCCAAGCCCCACATAGCAGTTTGCTCATTCCCACACCAGTGGGATCAGGGAGAAGACTGGAAGGGTAAAAGGAAGAAAACTCATGGGTTGAGATAAAGACAGTTTAACAGGGAAAACAAAAGCTGTGCACACAGGCAAAGCAACGCAGNGAATATCCCTCTGGGGACCCAGTTTGGGTCACCTGCCCCTGCTGTGTCTCCTCCCAGTCTCCCACATATAAGCAGCACCCTTCCCAGTGTGGCAATTTGAAAAGCAGAAAAGGCCTTGGCTCTGAGTAAGCCCTGCTCAGCAATAACAAAAATATCTCTGTATTATCAACCCCATTTTCAGCACAAATCCAAAACACAGCCCCATACCAGCCGCTGTGAAGGTTAACTCAACCCCAGCTAATTCTTACACTTACCCACCCCTTATTCGACACCCTTTATGTCACACCAAGTTTCACGCTTTTCAATATCCTTTCACCTTCCCTACTTACCTGTTTTGATAGATACATACAGACATCATACCCCTAGTCTCTGTCAGGTGTAGGAACACCTCTGTCAAATGTTCATAAAATGTCCACCAAAAACCCATGTTTGTTGAATCCATGCAGTCTGTAACTTTGGCCTTCATCCTTGGTAACAGCCTTTCCAGTCAGGCAGCGATGTCTTGCCACACTGTGGGAGCCCATATGGGTTTACCCCCAGGCTGCCAGTTATTCCACTTCCATTGCTGCCACCACCCCCACAGGGCCACCGTCTATTAATCAGTACAGAGGTAAAAGCACTGACCCTTTCTCTCGTTCAGTGACATCTAAGGCCAACCGGATGGCTTTATTCTCTGCAAACAGACTCAATTCACATTCTCCTCCAGTAATTTCTGTGACTTGTTATAGGGGACTCCATACAGTTGCTTTCCCACAAGACAGAAGGATTCATCAGTAAATATGGCATATTGCTTCTCAGTTTCTGGCAATTTATTACATAGCGGGCCTCTTCAGGACATGTCTGGTGACATCCCAAAAATCTTTGCCTTTGGGCCAGTCCCTGATTAGATCTAAGTTTCCTGGATGACAAGGGTTTCCCATCCAAACTGTTTGTGTGATCAGTGCAACCAATTTACTCCATGTAGCATCTGTTGCATGATGCATAGAGGAGACCCTCCCTTGGAACATCCAACTCAACACAGGTAACCGTGGTGCCAGAAGCTGTGTTTCAGTACCAATCATCTCTGAAGTGGCTCAGACATTTTAAAAGCTGCCAGTATCTCCTTTTCAGTTAGAGTATAGCAGGCTTCAGATCCTCTGCATGCTCGACTCCAAAAACCTAGATGTCAGCCTCAAGTCTCCCCTGCTGCTTTCTGCCAGAGGCTCCAAGTAGATCCGTTCTTCTCCAGCTGCAACAAAAAAATACACGTTTTACATCTTGCCCTGTTCAGACTGGCCTGAGGGATAGAGCATGAATTAACTCCTACTTGATTTCTTCAAAGGCTTGTTGCTGGCTCAGGGCCCCATTTGAAATCATTCTTCTTCTTCCAGGTCACTTGATAGAGAAGGCTTACAATCAGACTGCAATTTGGAATGTACATTCTCCAAAATCCCACAACGTCTAAAAAAGCTTGTGTTGCTTTGTGTTGGTGGGGACATCATTGTTATTAATAACATCCATTGGGATCTGACAGTGTCCATTTTGACATTTGATTCCTAAGAGCTGGATCGCCTGTGTAGGTCCATTTGCCTTACTCTGTTTTATGGCAAAACCAACTTTTAAAAGGATTTGGATTATTTGCTTTCTTTTCTCAAAACTTCTTCAGCTGTATTTCCTCCCAAAATGCTATCACCAACACATTACAGGTGTTCCAGAGATTCACCTTGTTCCAGTACAGTCTTGATCAGTCCATGGCAGATCATACGGCTGTGTTTCCAATTCATGAGCAGTCAATTCCAGGTACTACTGGACACAGTTCCAAATAAAAGCAAACTGTGACCTACACTCTGCTGCCAAAGGGATTGAGAATAACACAATAGCAGTATCAATTGTGACACCACCCAGCTGCCTTTAACTCCAGCTCATATTGAAATTCCAACACGACCAGTACAGCAGGACTCAGAGTTGGCATGACTTCATTTGGGCCACAAGAGTTTACTGTCAGCCTCTATTCTCTGTTGGACTTTCACACTGACCATATGGGGCTGTTAAGGATAAGACGGTCCTGCAGATCACTCCTTTGCTCTCTAGATCACAAATTCGTTTATAAATGGGAATTAAAGAGTCTAAGTTGGTTTAATACTGCTTCTGGTGCACTGTTGTGGCAGAAATTGGCACCTGCTGGTCTTAAACCTCGGAACAAGAGACACCTGAAATTTTCTCTACCTCCAGGGCAGGTATACTGAAAGTTCACCAAAAGCCTTTTGAATCCTTGAGATACCCTCTCCTGAGATAGTCTATGCCACAGATGCACAGACCTTTTGGTGCCATCACAAGAGAGTACTTTTGCCACTCACTCCAGTCAGGCTAATCTCAGCTTCCAATATAGTCAGCTGTCTGGATCCCCCTGTTACTCCAGAAATAGAAATCGAATCCATCCCTACACAGCTTGATGACATTAGGGTACACTGTACTCCAGTGTCTACTAAAGCCCTGTACTCCTGTGGGCCTGCTGTGCCAGGCCATCAAATCCACACAGTCCAATAAACTTGGTTCTTCCTCTCCTGCCCCTGGCTGGAGTCAGGGCCCCTCTAATATTGGTCATAAGGTTCCCCACTAATAATCTATAGAAATGGACTAGAACTTCTCTCCATAGAGTCAGCAGTATGATCAGACCTTTCATTCTGCTTGAAAAACTGTTCACTGGAGACTGGAGCAGCAACTTTCCAGGAAAAACTCCCAGTTATGGTTGTTTTTCCCTGCAATTCCCACACCTATGCATCTAGGATCATGGTAGTTATCCATCCCACTTCCTTGTACCATTTCCATGGTCCCCCAGGTAAAACCTTAGGGCACTTGTGGTGTGTATGTTCTATATCCTCTCTCTTAAGCAAGAGGATACCTGTTGTCAGTTGTTGAAACACAGGCACACACAGATGGGGAGTACGACATAGTCCCTCTGAATTGCCAGAGCTCCTGAGCCAGTTTACCAGTTAGCTTCTCCACAGATGCAATGATGGAGGAAGGAATACTGTCTTCATATTCCTTGAGTTGCCAAATTGCATCACCCGCTGTTGGTGGTGCATCATCTTTCCAAATTACTGCTGTCAAGGGGTTTCATGTGCCCTTGCTGCACTCTGCAGAAATTTCTGCCACATGGCTAATTGACACAAGATGTGGTCTGGATCCATGGGGACCTGGGCATTGTCCGCATCAAAATACATAATTTTGATTGCACAGCTAATTCTCCTAGGAATTGAGTAACTTTCTCTGTTGCAGTCCATTTGCCTAAGTTACATGGAATATCATCTTTACAGGGATACGTTTCCCCTTCACACTTGGTAAGAATTGCCTCCAGAGATTGAAGACTTATATCTTTTTTCTCACTCCTTTGTCAGTGTCTAGGCCCTTTGCAAGTGATCCAGCCACCAGCTGAGAAGCTTCCTTAGCCTCTCATTCCACGTTGTTGGCTCCATTGTCCCACCAGCAGATCGGCCAGGCGGTAATACACTCATGGATGATGGCTGAAATCTTTTTCTATCTCCCAGAGTTCGCTCAGGGATAGGGATCAAGTCACGTCTCTTCTGTCTCCTCTGCTGGTTCCTGTAATGGCCTTGATAATGGCTCTGAAAAATTGCCCTTGCGATGGTCCTGCTTCATCCCCTTCACCCTCCTTGACTGTTTTTGGTAAAGCATTTTGACTGGGTGACTTTCATGCAGGGCCCACAGGACCGGCCCATGCTGATTCTCTGCTTCATCGGTTTCAGTGGCAGTGCCGGTCAGTGGCAGTGGAGCAGTCACAGTGTCTGTCAGGTGGCTGGGGCAGCTGCAGGGGCTGTTGTCGTCTCATTGTCAGATTTGGAGACCTTCTTTCCCTCCTGCAGGTACCGAGCACTGTTGAACATGGTTCAATAGGCCTGGGTCAGGCCCCTATACATTGCAGTGATCTGGGTCCTCTCTGGTGTGCCAGAACACCTTTTTTCAGTATTTTACTAGTTGTTCTGGATTCTGCACTTGGTCAGGGCTAAGTTGCAAACACACTGAAGGTGCCAACTGTCCTAGGTACTGGCCCATACAACCCCACGCACCCTGGCATGCCAAATTATCCAGCTTTTGGGCAGATTTCTGATTAATGTTCTTAATTATTTGTCTGACCTTAAACAAGACCACAACCTATGCAACAACAACATGACTTCTAGCAAAAGACCCAGGCTGGTTTCAAGGATGGTGAAAGGATATTCAAAAATCTTTGAAGTTGTGACTAATGTAACCAGCCTGGAAGATAAGGAAGGTAAAACAGGAAGGGGGAAGAAAAGATATAGGAAGGAGTCTCACCCATATGCTGTTCCTCTGAGGAACAACAACCAAAGATGTGATAATTAATTGTTCCCAGTAGGTGAGTCCCAAAGCACAAAGGTGCCTGAAATACTGAATATAGACACCAGATTGGTACCAGTGACGCTATCACATGATAAGCCCATCCTACAAAATACACCACACAGAATATGTACTGCTAGTAAGATTACTGATATAATATAGAAAAAATGCCACAAGTATGAGAGCAAATAAATTCACATTGTAACCAGCAACTATTAAACCAATACAATGAATGTTTATAGTAATTTTATCTTAACACAATGTGGTCAAATCTGTCCTGATCTCAACCCTTTTTACCC
The DNA here is from genome assembly GCA_013397955.1 of Grantiella picta. Lineage (NCBI taxonomy): Eukaryota > Metazoa > Chordata > Aves > Passeriformes > Meliphagidae > Grantiella > Grantiella picta. The sequence goes on along the minus strand of VZRM01009042.1, from coordinate 39,286 downwards.
CACACTGCACACCAAAAAAGATTGTCGTGGTTTAACACCAGTGGACAGCCAAGCCCCATGCAGTTGCTTGCTAACTCTCACACCAATGGAATCAGGGAGAGAACTGGAAGGGTAAAAGCTAGAAAATTTGTGGGTTGACATAAAGGCAGTTTAATAGGGAAAACAAAAGCTGGGCAGACAAGTAAAGCAAAAAAAGGAATTAATTCACGGCTTCCCATGGTGTCCAGCCATCTCCACAAGAACAGGGCCCCATCATGCATAATGGTGACATGGAAACACAAATGCCATTACTCTGAAAGTCCTCCCTTTCCTTTTTTCTTTCCTCCACTTTTTTATACTGAGCCTGATGTCATGTAATCTGAAATATCCCTTTGGTCAGTTTGGATCACCTGAATCACAGAACCACACAGAATTAAATAGGCTGGAAAAGACATTTGAGATCAAGTCCAACCTATGACTGAACACCACCATGTCAGCTAGATCATGGCACTGAGTGCCTCATTCAGTCTTTTCTTAAACACCTCCAGGGACCATGTTACTTCAATATCCCTCTAGGAAGCCCATTCCAATGCCCAGTCACTCTTTTTGTGAAGAAATTCCTCCTAATGTCCAACCTGGACCTCCCCTGTTGTCAGAGACTGAAATGTTGTAATTTATGGCTTAAACATCTTCATGAATGATTTTCACCTATTATGGTAAGACTGTACAAAAGCTGCAAAGTAAAGCCATCAAAAACCTGAATGGGACCCTGAACTACACTGCTCACTGCCCCCTGATGAAGATAAGATAAAGTGACTCAGCCCAGGGCTGGGGGAGAAGAATACATTCACAGAGGGATCAACCTTAGCACCTTCGTGGTGGAGACCACAGCCCCAGGGCTATCAGCTGCCAGGCTCACACAGACCCTGACACCAAACAGTAAGGGGAGGAGAGGTTTTGTGTGTGTGGTAAGAAAGCCTCTGGTCAGAGGCAGAGAATGCTCACCCTCTGCTGTGCAGAGGAGCCAAGCTGCAGGGACCCCTTCACCCCGGGAAAAACTTACTCACAAAAAGGACAGGCGAGGGGCTGTCATGGCCCAAAGGCCCCTCAAAGTGTCCCCAAACCTTACACCAGAGATGATGCAACAAATCCACAGTGTTGCAAGGGACAGTGCCAAACTTGCCCCTGCCCAGGGGAGGCACCTGGGTGTTCCCACCTGGCCCAAAACATATATCAATCCCCTGCATTAATATACTTCTTGGTGCAGCGGTGGGGACCCTCACCACCCAGAAGCCCAGATGGAAGAGAACAATGAAATGTCATTAAGACCCCTGGAAGGGTGATACGTTTCTATCTAACCCTGTCACTCTATCCCTGTCCCCACTACCCCCCGCGCACACTTCTTTTTTCTATTTCTTACTTTTTCTTTCTCTTTGCCTCTTTTACAATTAAATAAAATATATGGAATTTTTTGCACCAACATCTAACCTCATCTAGTTTTAATCGTAGTTTTTTGGTATATTTCGAACCTTTCTGGCTTCGATCCATTTTATTCACAGACACTTAGTTTCCTTTGCTTTCTGTGTTAAAACCAATTCGTAACACCTGGTGCAGCTTAAGGCTTGCATCCTCTTGTCCTGTTGCTGGTTGCCTGGGAGAAGAGACCAACCCTCACCTGGCTACAACCTCCTTACAAGCAGCTGTAGAGA